>PVJO010021964.1:0-28948 GCA_004026905.1 Hystrix cristata | reverse complement strand
ATTTTTTCCCAGTCTGTGGGTTTTCGCCCTACTCTTTTGGTGATTTCTTTTGCTGTGCAAAAACTTTTCAATAGCATGTGGTCCCAAGCACTGATTCTTTGTATTGTTTCCTGTGCAGTCTGGGTTCTGTTCATAAATTTTTTTCCTACCCCTATGTCTTCGAGGGTTCTTCCTATTCTATTCTCCAGTAAATTTAATGTTTCTGTTTTAATGTTTAGCTCTTTGACCCACTTTGATTTGAGTTTAGTACATGGTGAGAGACATATATCTAGTTTTAATTTTCGACATGTGGTTAGCCTATTTTTCCAGCACCATTTGTTAAAGAGGCTATCCTTCTTCCAGTGAGGGTGTTTGGCTTCTTTGTCAAAGATGAGGTATTTGAGTGTGTTTGGGGTTGTTTCTGTACCCTCCAATCTATTCCATTGATCCTCAGGTCTGTCTTTTTGCCAGTACCATGCTGTTTTTAATACTGTAGCTCTATAGTATAGTTTTATATTGGGGACTGTGATGCCCCCTGCCTTTCCCCTGTTGCTTAGGATCGTTTTTGCTATTCTTGGAGTGAGATGGAATCTTAACGTTGTTTTGATTTGCATCTCTCAAATGACTAGTGATGTTGAACACTTTTTCATATATTTGTTTGCCATTTTAATTTCTTCATCTGAGACATGTTTATTCATTTCAGATGCCCATCTTTGGATTGGGTCTTTAAATTTGGAGGTTTAATTTTTTTTGAGTTCTTTATATATTCTAGATGTTAGACCTTTGCCTGATGGATAGCTAGTAAAAATTTTTTCCCATTCCGTGGTTTTTCGTCCTGCTCTATTGGTGATTTCTTTTGCCGTGTAAAAGCTTTTTAATAGCATGCGGTCCCAAGCACTGATTCTTTGTATCGTTTCCCGTGCAGTCTGGGTTCTGTCCATAAATTTTTTCCCAACCCGTATGTCTTCGAGGTTATCAGTGGGATTATAGAAGGAACAAGAATTCCCATAGAAATTGGTCAAAGTGCTTTAATGAACTTGGAAAAAAATTGCTCGGTAAAATAGTTCTGTGGAAGAAGTTTTCTCTCTTAAAGACAAATTTATTAAAAATGGTTACTAAAATGCGTACATAAAACACGTTAAAAATAGAAATTAGCAACCAAGCTATTTTCCTCTTTTTTTTTTTTTTAAACTAAGCCTGTCATACTTCCTTTCTAGGGCCAAAGGAGACTTTGGAGTCGCGACTGAGTGAGGGCGGGCAGCTCTTTAGTGGAGCAGGCCCGCTGGGTTCTGTCCGGGGCCCGGCTCACGGTGCCGGCGTCGGCGTGAGCGAGGCCGTGGGCAGGAGCGGTGGGTTTCGGGGTTCCCGTCGCTTAGGTCGCTCCGTAGGTGAAGAAAAACCATCTTCAGGTACATTTCCCCGAAAAGTTTAGAATAAGGTGACTTGAAACTTTAAAAATAGATACGTGTTTTAGGTGGAAGAAACACTTCACCTGAGCAAAAGTGAGTCATAGACAAGAGCTGCTTCTGTCGTGTGCTTCGGACAGTTTCATCGTCTGCCTTTGCGGCTTTCCTTACCCCGTCGGAGTGCTCTGAGACTTGACTGAGCTCCGAGTGACGGAGCACAGACTAGCTTGTCCCCGCGGTACATTATCAATTGGAAACGTTGTGTTGGGATTTTCCAGAGAGTGCATGACTGAGATTTAAGAATTTGACCGTTTCCTTGTCATTTTGTATTAGGAATGACTGAAGATTGCTTGCTTTTTTCTTTCTCCAGTGTGTACTTCTTGTAACTTAAAATTTTTTTAATTTATCTGGAGAGTTGACTTAACTTCATAATTCATTTCTCTTCAATCTGTAAGGTCGTCCTCAACTGATTTTTTTCCTCCTTCTAGTTTCGGCAAGCGCTCTGCAGGAAGCTTTAGGCGGGGCTGCGAGTGCATTGTTCTAGAGCCTTCCGAAATGATTGTGGTAAGATGCTTCTAGCAAGTTCTTTTTCTCCCCTAAAAATACTTACGAAATAATGGCTCTTTCACAGACTGCTTACAGTGGGCTATTTCTATAGGGTTAGATATATGTGCATTAGATCTATGTATTTCTGAATCTTTCATTATGAATCTGAGTTAATAATCACAATGTGATTATGTGTAGAATTTAATTAAATGTAAACAATAGAGGGTTGAGAAGGAGGAGTACCTCAGTGCTTGGTTCTTGAACTTTGTAATCCAATTATGAGAATCCTGTTTAATTGAAATTTGGGGGAGTCTTTGCAGGATTTCAGTTCTCTTAGTGTTTATTGGAATGAATAAGTTAGTTTACATGAATTATAATGATATATATTCAAGCAATAACATAAGGATTTCACCTCAATTTCAGATGAGAATCTTTTTTTTTTTTTTTTTTTTTTGGTGCTGGGGATCGAACTCAGGGCCTTGTGCTCACAAGTCAGGCACTCTAACCACTGAACTAAATCCCCGGCTCTATCACCTCAATTTCTTTATGTAATTGAAAGAAAACTCTAGGGGTATACTGAGCTGATTAACACTCTGTTGTCATCTTTATATTTCTTTTTTTTCTTTTTCTTTTTTTTTTTTTCTGGTGCTGGGGATAAAACTCAGAGCCTTGTGCTTGCGAGGCCAGCACTCTAACCACGGAGCTAAATCCCCAGGCCCCCTTTATATTTCAATTGAGATGTAAAAGTATATTTAGATAGTGTATATAGTATTAAAATAGATGCTATTTTTAGTAAAACTTAAAAAAATCTGCCATACACCTTCCTTGCTGTATAGACATGGTTTTAGCATAGAGTAATATGTACTCTGTTTTTAAAAAATTCTTGACAAAAATAAGACGTGGGCCTTCCAGCCAAGACATATCATTTGACACTGATATTCTTACTGCCCCTCATCCAGCATCCTTTCTGAGAAGGAAAACGTTTTTGTAAAATAAATGATGGCTCAATAAAGATGACGGTGGAACCTTTTCATTTAGATTTGAGAAAGTATTTGGTGAACAACTCAGAATCTATTTTCAGAGAAGATTTGGGGTTTCCCCAGTGATGCAGGAGAGGAATTCCACCAGAAATAAGAACTTCCTCATTGGAGCTACTGAAAACTTTTGGCAAAATTTCACAAAATTTACCCATAAATGAAAAAATAGGGCCTGGGGATTTAGCTCAGTGGTTAGAGTGCTTGCCTAGCAAGCAGAAAACCCTGAGTTCGATCCCTGGCACCAAAAAAACCCAAACCCCCCAAAACAAAAACTCAACAACAACAAAAAACAAAACAAAACAAAAAAGTAGGATGGTGTTGAGTAAAGACAGTGTTGGAAGAAATGTGGGCAGATAGATAGGACCTTTCAAAAGTTTTCTACAGCATTCTAGGTATTGTCCTCTGCTAATGCTATTTTTTGATTTTTCTGAAGAATTTTTGGTTTTCAGAATTCCTTCAGTACTTTTGTTGATGTTCCACAAACTGCTGGGTTTTCCATGGAGCACAGCCTGGAGTCTAAGCCTGCCTCCGCATGAACTGTCTCATTTCAGTGTAGATTTATGATTAGAATAACCTGATGCAACATTTGTTTGCTATTAAACCATCCATCGGAGTTTCTCAAATGTTTAAAATGAGGAATTTTTTTTTAAGCAACGCTATAACAAAAGAAAACTAAAGCTATACAGTGAAAGTAGGAAGAGAAACCCTTACTCTCCCAGAGCCATTCTGTTAGCAATCTTAGTTGAGTCATTTGGGATTTTTTTTTTTAAAAACACATTCACTCAAATACATCAGATTGTGTGTTTGTGTGTGTATATGCGTGTGCTTTAGTTAAGACACCTGCACACACATGGAGTAGCTGCTTTCATAAAATGTATGGTAGTGTATCCCATGAGATCTTTCACTGATAAATGAGTACGCAGACTACTGAAAATATTCTTCACTTCAAAACTACAGGAAATTCAAGAGTTCCCCATATTGTCCTATGTGGAACTGAAAATGCCTCTTCATAAAAACTACATTATTCAAAGCCAGTTTGTTTCAGAGTTTGGATACACTTAATGTGTGCCTGTGTAGTTTGTCTACATACGTGTTTGCAAAATGAGTGAATGTGGACTCCCTTTAGGTTTCTTTCTGCATCTGGTTCTTCTGTGGAATGTCATGTTTGAAGAACTGAAGCCTCTTGGGAACTGTATTTCAGGTTGACTATATGGATGAAAATGAAGAGTACTTTCAGCGCCAAGCCTCTCATAGACAGTCTCGAAGAAGGTTTAGAAAAATCAACCAGAAAGGTGAAAGACAAACAATTATTGACACTGTGGATCCTTATCCTGTGGGCAAACCTCCGTTGCCAAGAGGCTACCATACGGTGAGTTATACAAATGTAATATTTTTACTTTTTTTATTTTTTGGAAGTTTAGTGAAAGACATTTAAATTTTTCACTTTTGACAAATAATTTTGTGTGATATAGAAAATGCAGATTTTGCTGGAATCACATTATATGAATAGTTTTTAGAAAGCATTGAAATAAGATGTCAGAGACTGTTTAGCTCTTTTATTTCTTAAAATATTCTCCAAAGACCAGCTTTGGGATAAGCATGTATAGTTATTATAGGTATATTTTAAATTGTCTTACCTTAATCCAAAATCTAAGCTTCTTCCTGTGACCCCACCCCCCACTTCCACACCATACCAGACATGTAAAAATTGCATACCATTTTTCATAGTATCATGAGAATATTATCTGAGATTCTTTTTAATGCAGTCAACTGAGATAAGTTTGAAGTGAATTCTTTTTTCCCTTCTCTGAGGAATGAACTCAGCACCTTCACATTGAGCTACATTCTCAGCCCTTTTTAAATTTTACTTTATTTTTAAAATGTTTGAGATGAGGTCTCACTGAGTTGCTGAGTTGCCCAGGCTGGGCTTGAACTTGCTGTCCTTCTGCCACAGTTGCCTACAGTGCTGGGATTACTGATGTGTGCTGCTTGCTCGGCGCCAAATGGATGATTTTTAAGGCTTCAGTGTGGAGGTGCTCTGAGATACTTGTAATTGCTTCACAGCTCCTCTTACATGCTATGCTGTGCTTGATTGTCATTTTAATGAAGATTTGATAAATTTCTTTTTATGTTTGAAGAAACCCTGACATAGATAATGAAGTGTTTTGTACCTGACTTCCACAAAATCAGTTTAGAGCCTTAATTTCCTCATTCATTGGTTTTAAACAAAGGAATAATAATGTTCAAGATGGGCTACCGTACATATTATGTGATTATTATATGTAAAATTAATTTTAAAATAAGTACATGGTAAAATAAAAATAGGTAATTGATACCTATTGTGCACTTTCCAGTTCGTTTTCTTTCTGCAAATAAATATAGATGCAAAATGCATGGAAATTACTCACTGTTTAGTAACTTTAATCTACTTTAATACCCATTCTTCATATGTTCTTTATCCTAGAGAGCTCTTTATATGTAGATACAGTTTTGACCACCAGCAAACCTGTCTACTTCTTTTGCTGCCCAAGCAGAGTTTTAATTTAACATGACTTTCATAGTTGAGTCTTTGCATTGAGCTCATCTGGAAAGGGTTGCTTTTTTGTTCATCACAAAGACAGCTTTGTTGGTCTCTTGAACTTGGTATTTAAAGAAAGAAAAACTCATGAAAGATTTTTGGTTACCCTTGTCCATTAAAGAAGTTACATTTTTAGTGTAATTTAGCATCATGGAGGATGGAAATGTTTATTAAAAGAGTTGTACATACTAATAGTGCAAATAGCTTTAATATTTTAGTCTACTACTCATATTATTAATATTGTTTCTGCTTTGGAATTATTTTTCCAAATTAGTTTCCAAACTAAGATAGTCAGAGGGAGTATGTATTACCTAAAATTTAGTGTTGAAGTTGCTTGGTTTAATTTCATATTCATACTTGTCACATTTAAGTTGGGAGGGTTGTTTCATAATTTTCTCCCACCCATCTATCCCTCTCCCCATGGACCACTTTATTTGCTTTTCCCGTGTGCTTCCCCTTTCTGTTTTAAAAATGTATAATGTAGGGGCTGGGGATTTAGCTCAAGTGGTGGAGTGCTTGCCTAGAAAGTGCAAGGCCTTGAGTACAATCCCAGCACCCCCCCCCCCAGTGTAGTATTTTGTGTTGTTACAAGAATTTTTACCAAGGGATTTTAACAATATACCACCTGATCAATAGGACTTTGAGGGATAATTTAATACTAGGATGAAAAATTTAACTTGATTTCTAATGGATCATATACTAGTTTACTGGTATATGACAGGTTGGTATTAATTTTATCTAATGGGTTAAGATTGGCAGCAACATTGTCATAATTTAGAGTATTGAATCCTTTTTTGGAGATGCAAATTTTGCATACATCCTATTATTTTACCTAAATACATAATTTTATCTTGTATTTTTGATACCATATAGTAAAAAGAATTAAATAAAAATTATTCACCATTATCCTTAAGTCATAATTTTTTGTTCTTAGCAAAAGTGTTTCTCTTTGAAAGAAATTGGCTAATAGGGTGGGGCTAAGGGTAGATGTTCATTTAAAAGAGTGCATGAGCATTCTTAGCAGGTGGTTTAAAGTGATTGCAAGTGCATGACTAAAAAACAGAGAACATTGTACATGTAACCAATTCTATATGGTCATTCTTAACCTAATTTTAACATTATCTTCATTTTGGCAGATGTAACATAATTATAGCATGTCTGGTAACGTTCATCTTTTCCTTTCCTCTTTTATGGCACTCATTTCATTTTGGCTCAAAGGAATGCACTAAATCTCAGGTATTGTAATTTATGTGTGGTCTCCTAATACTAACCTAATTTTATTTTGTGTATTTGTATTGTAACTAATGAGTTTATAATATTGATGTGTTTTGCTTGGTCTTGTTCTTTTGTATTCTGCCCTCATTTAGTAAATTCTCCTAAAACTTTGAACTGAGTTGTTTGGGTAATAGCATACATGGTTATGTAGTTTTTATTACACAGCACATCTTGATTCTTTTTTCATCCCCTACCCCTCCCATTCCTCCCTACTTCTTAACAACTCTTGGTCCCCTTCTCATTTGCAAAAGCTCTTATTTCCGTTTTTTTCTTCAATTCTTTTTTAATCTCATTTTCCTTCCTCCCTTCCCCTTTCCTCCATTTCTTGTTTCCCTTCCCATTTGAAAAAGATCTCTTCACCCGCTATATTATCTTTTATACTGCTTTTTATATTTTAGGGTTCTCACGTAAGAGAACCTGTGTGATGTTTGAGCTTGTGTCTGCTTATTTCACTTAACATTACGGTCTCAAGTGCATCCATTGACCTACAGAGCCCCTTTATTTGTACTGATCTAGAGATGGCTTGTTCACCTTCTTTGAAAAGGGAATGTGAGTGTAACCGATTTTTGAGAGTGAACGGATCACTGCTCTTCACTAACATGCATTGCAAATAAACAGAAAAAGACAGGACAGACCGTGGAATTTTATTGCTTTTTGTGGGAAAGCTTATGGCAAATTTGGTAGAAATTTACATTTAAAATACTATAGGTAAACCTTTCAAAGTTCAGGAATCCCAGTGTGAGAGCGTGTTGGGAATTCACTGGCACATTTTAGTTAGAAAAAAGGGGGCTTAGTAAAAAAGAAGCTAGTTTAAAATTTTATTTTCTTATTTGTACTTTATTTTGAACATGATTTCATGCTTTTACTTTAGTCCATGTTTTAATTATGAGGCTAATACTGTCCTTGCTCATTTTTTTCATGCCAGTACTTAGCTAATCTGTGCTTTTTACTGTTAGTCCTTGGGAATTGGATCAAATTTGGGATTATCAGGGAATTTGGAGTTAAGGGAGAAAAACTAATTTATCTCTGGAAAGTAGTTAAGTAACTACCAACATTTTATTGTACAAGAAAAAGAGCACGAATAATTTCATTAACATTGAGGACATCTGTCATTAATATATGTTCCACTCTTATGGTAACCTTCCTTAAAAGCATGAGCTATTTATGTAATTTTTCAAATTAAAATAAGACACTGCTTTTATCTTCTACACAAGAGAATATGTATTAACACTCCAAAAGTGGCATAATTACCGTATTGTTTTTCAGAAGCCCTGCTAATTTTAAAATAATATGGTAAATCTAAAAAAAAGCTTATTTAATTCTTAGTTCTGATAATTGTATATTTTCTAATATAAAATTGTAGTAACATCAGTATTTTGAACTTATATCTGGAAAGAGTATATTTTAAAAATATATCATTTAATTTTTTAAAAGGTCACTATAAGATTGATCCTCTTGGCATGAAAAATTGTCAGTCTACTTTTGATTTAAAACTTGAATTTAAAATATGTACTATGGTGTGTACTTTATGTACTCTTTGTAAAATTAGACGTGTTACGATATTTTAAAGCAGATTATAACATTCCTCAGAAGGCTGAATACTCATTTAGTTCATGTACAGTGTTTCAGGACATTTTTAAGACAAATATTCAAGGTTTGTAGAGAGACTAAGCGTTTTAAAATGCAGTGAGCAGGGAAGATTGGAGATGGCCTTCATTAGCATTTTCTTAGGTTTCGGTGAGCGGAAGTTATTAAGGAATGCCCCTGAAATGGGATGTGGTGTGGATTTTCAGTCTTCCAGTGAGTGGATTGGAGAAACGTTAATGGAGAAGGTGTGGAAGATTGGGGTCAGCCACTGAAGAAACTGACTTGAGACTCGGCTGGGCAGTAGTTTACCTCGTCTCCACGTTTGCAGTAGGGTAGGAAAAAAAGCTTTGTTCCTCTTACTCGTAGTTTCAGGGCCTTTCTGAAAAGTTTGTGTGCTTAGGGAAATCAGCATAATAAAATCCAAGGAGAGAGAGAGCGCAGCTGAAACGGAGGAGTGGAGTATATGGGCAGCTGGTCTACCTCTTCTGTTGTCTTCTGTTCTTCCCTTCTCTTAATCGAAAACAGCTCTTTTCTTGTCCCACTTTGGAAAGAGCAAAAGTGGTACAGAGAGACATTACACTGAAAGTAGAAGGAAACTTGTCCTATCCAAACTGTGCGGGTTACGTGTTCAGACTGATGTTTTAAATATTTCTGGTCTTCCTAGGCTGCTTGGAAAAGTAAAATGCACTCTATGCTTTAAAGTTCTGGTTGCCTCTCTACCCCTGTTGTTGCTGCCCCGCCTTATGTCTCCACTTTTGAATTAGGATTTGAGTACACAATAAGATAAAACATACTCATAAAATCTCAATGCAAGATTTTTGAAATAATAAAAACCCATCAAGTTATTTAAAAAGATATCTATCCCAACATTTTATTGGTTGTCCTTTTCTACTGTGGGAATATATACTTTAGAGCACTGTTTAATAAATATGTATTGAATTTTTTAGTAGATTTAAAGTTCTTGGTGGGGGTGTACAAAGGTAATAGAAAATATTATATAAATTAATGTAAATTAATTTACATTATAATACAGTGGATGTAATACAATGTATAGACAATGTAACATCAGTATAATAAGAATGATTCCTGTATGAGGCTTTTGAAAACCAGTCTCATTTTTATAAGGATATTTATGATAATATAAAACAAGTCCTTTTTCTGATAATGGCTATGTAAGGTATAACCCTTCCTGGGAAATACATTATTCCAAATTAGAGTTTTTAAGCTTTCCCATATTTTAAAATTTAAACTTATTTTTAACTGATATATAAAAATTATGAATACTTATGGGGTCTCATACACATGTGTAGTGTGTAATGATTAAATCAGGGTAGACATCTCTTTCCTCAAGTATATATCATTTATTTATTTTTTGAGATTTGTTGTTTTCTGCAGTTAAGAATTTCTTAGTAGGTTTTGGTTAGTTTCAAGAACTGTTACTGAAATAAATAAATTACAGCGTTTTATTTCTGTGATTGTGCATCTTTATTCGGCATCACACTTTTTGACGTAGTATGATATTAAATTAGAAGGAGGCAGGACTTTCACTTATAGCATGGCTTTGCTTTCTGATTTACTATTTAATGATTTTGAAGCCTCTTTAATTCAGTATTTGCTACCGATGTGTTTTGAGTAATGTATTAATGACTTGTAGTCTCTGAATATCTAGTAACTTAGAATATTGAGGACATCAGATTTTGTCTTAAATTTATATCCCACCTGGCTATAATTTATTCATATGATACTTAAATCTGCCTTCATGCATATAATAAATTATTCATACATAGGGAAATACCTTAGGTTATTTTATTTTATTTTATTTTATTTTTTTTTTTGGTGCTGGGGATGGAACTCAGGGCCTTGTGCTTACCTTAGGTTATTTTAATATTTCCACTCTTTTAAAATAAAAATTAATAAAGCATTTGATTGTATAAATGGACCTAAAACATTTGTCTTCAGTAGTGTCATCAAGTAGTGTTTCTGAATTACAAAAAGATGGTATTTTGGGAAATTTATGTGTCATTTTTCTTGTGTCATGCAGGGAAAGCTCAGTATTCATTTATATATTTTTACTGATTTAACAAATGTTTGTTAGATACTCATCATTTTTCAGGTCTCTTCTAGAGTCTGATTTCGTGAAGGTCTCCAAGACTACAGAATCTTGCCCTAATTGACCTTGTGGTCTCACAGGGAATACAGATAAATGCAGGGAGGAGATGAGGTTGAAACAGTGGGAACAAGTCCCAGGGGAGCGTGTGTACCCAGGGGACTCGAGGAACCAGGCACAGCCTTCTGAAGGACCTCAGTGTCCTAGTTGGTGAAAACATTTTGCACTGCAAGAGTGCATTTGTTCAGAGACACAGGGCTGGAACAACACTGTGGCTTCTGGATGCTCTGCTGAAAGTTTAATGTTTTCATGAGGACTGTGGGAGCCCCAGAGAGAAGGAAGCAGAGGTGTAATGTGCTAGGTCCACATTCAGTGAACTCTGGCTCCGGGATGCAGTCAGTCCAAAGGGTGGGCACGTTGGGGTGAGACTGTCAGACCTGCTCAGGTGAAGCAGTGGAGAATGGAGATGGAGCTGGGACTCCACAGTCAGAATAAGAATTAAGGCGTGGGGGCTTCAGTGCTTGGTGTTCAGGGGGAGGAAAATAGCAGCAGTTATTTTTCACAAACAAAACTGTCAGCTCCAGCTCTTTAATTTCTGATGATTTACGCCATGGGTGGTGCTTTCTGTTCCAGTAATGTTTAAGGCTCTGTTATGTATGAATATCAGTGCTTGAGTGGTAGTTGGAGGCATATTGGTTTGGAGGAGATTATTCTTTTAAACCAGGAAAGTTAAATAGAAATGTAAAAACTGAATGAGGTTCTAAAAATGGAAAAAAGAGAATGTGGAGAGAATTTTACAGAGGATTGATGTATTCTAAAAGGCCCCAAATTTTGCTAGATGCTATTTATAGAATGCATCCTCATGCTGTAAATTTGCATTACAGAGTGTTTTCAGAGAGCTGTGAGAAGTACCCTTTGCTTTTCATGCTCATTTTCAGCAGGTTCCCTGGCTCCTCCTCACCTAGATAGGTTGCATTTCAGACCCTGCAGGAGGCTCCCTGTGCGGAGGGCTGTGCACAACAGGTGGCCTTGACAGCGCCATGCCATGTGGGCTGTGGTTTCTGGCAGAAGGCTGGGGCTGCTGCAGTGGTCTCTACCTCCTTACTGTGGGGGACTGGTTCTCTTTCTTGCTGTTATAATCATATTTATTTGATTTAATTAATACGGATTGGGAAATTGTGCTCTAGAGACTCATTTATGATAGACATTTAGATAGACATTTATGGATGAAGTGTAAATTAGGACATAATTTAGAACATAAAATGATTTCTCTCACACTATTAACAACATGCATTGCAAATTCATGCAAGGCTGTGGAGAAGAGTGTACAGTGTGCTGTTTACCCAAGTTTCAGCTTCTGTTGGAGGAGGTCTATTTTTATATCTTAAATCATCTCTGCTACACAACTCTGGTGTCCACCGGGATTTACTGTTCTTTCATTCTGTTTTGAAAGAAAGCTTGTATTGATGTCATAATTGGACCTATCTTTTGGTCGCACTTGGAAATGGAAAGTAATAAGGATGCTGTGTAACAAGTCATGCAATATTTCAAGCAGTTTATTTGTCAAAAAGATCAGTGCCACTTTGTCTTGCCTGTCTTTGTGAACATCATAGCTCTCTGTGCCTGTACACGTTTTGAATATTCTTGGCTAAAATTTAGCTTTTGGTTGCGGCAGCAAAGATCCTTTTCATCGTCAGCTGTTCCTTTCCTTTCTTACCATGTGATTTTCTTTCTTCCTTTGCATCATGAGACATTCCAGAGCTACATGCTGATTTGAAAAATGTCTCTCTTTGGAAGAATCAACTTTGATCTATTTCCTACCCGTATTGTATTGATCTCTTTACATCAATATCAATTGACATTGGTCTGTTTTTCCTGTTGAAATACTGGGTGACTAGAAATATTCTCTTGGTTTTGGATCCAGTGTTAAAATATCAGTAATAGCTGCAAAATGTTTTTGACCTCTGGATAAAATTCTGGCATTTTTTGCAATGTATTGATGTTAGATTTGAAATTATGTGTGAAAGGAAATATCTAAATAATTTATATTAACATAATTTCAAAATACAAATTAAATGTTCTGCATATTTAAATGTATAAAATTTCCTCTTTGTTCTCTTAAAAACTTAAGTCGTTATCGGTTATATCTCAGAAGCAAACTATTGTTTTACTACCAACTGACCAGGAGCAAACTTGACCTTATTATTATTTCTTTAATAGCTGTATTGAGATATAATTTACATACCATACAGTTCACTTGAAGTGTGTGATTCTGTGGTTTTTCTTTTCTTGGTAAAAAATTAGTTCCTATGTACCATTAAGCTTACATCTTAACCATTTTCAGGTTTATGGTTTGGAGATTGTTCAACACATCAGTAGTAAACTTTGGATTGACTTGAACATACCCATTTCATGAGCAGCCTTTGTGCTCATTAAAATTGTACATAATCTAAAAATAAAGATATTTTAGAAAATATAATTTAGAATCTATTAGGAGGGAAGAAGCCTTTAAGGAATAATTGTTTGCATTGGAGCAGTTTCTTCTGGATAAGTTATGGGCTCATGTAGCCATTTTCCCTCCCTGCAGTCTTGCTTTTTTCTGTCAAGGCGAGGGAATAGGAGGGTGTGACACGGCATTTGGATGGCTGGCCTGGAAGAGAAATGACGAGGCATCAGAGTGGACCAAATCTGTAATGTGAATTGCAGGCCTGGTAAGTTGTGGAGTAGTCTGGACAGGGAAGATTTGAGAATGAAAGAGAAAATGCTCAGGTTTTCTTGTTCTTTACTCATGTCTGTGAGGATAGCAGCGATTCCCCAGGACCTGTGGGTTTGGCATAACCCAGCACGCATTTGGGAGTATAAGAAAATACAATTGAAATCTCAGAAGGTAGCATTTCATTGTCACTAATTATCAGTACGCATCTACTTTCTGTCCATTTCTTTATTAACATTCTAAACCGAATCTTAAAGAAGCTGTGTGAATCGTGAGAATTTTGGATCTGAGGAAAGTTTTTAGAAAAAAGAATATTTTTCCATTTGTTAACTTACAAAATAAGGATGTCTCCACCAAAACAGGATGTGGAGAGTACAAAATCTGGCCTCCTTGATACACTTGATGCTGTTGGTGCCCTCGAGAGTGGGCATTACCAATGAGCACTTGGTAGCGTGGGTTCTTGTGTTTCTCTTGGTGTGAGCTTCTGCCTGACGCGTCGCACATGCTGGCTGCGGTTAGACTAGGCGTGCAGCTAGCCCGTCTGCAGGTGAATTGTTTCAGCGTTCACCGTGTTCTTCAAGAAGGTGAGAGGCTGGCTGTTTCCTAGCCGTAGCAGTTCTCAAACTTTCCATCTCAGGACTCCTTTCTGCCGCTGAAACTTTTTGAGGGCTCCAGTGAGCTTTTGCTTACATGTAATTATCTACCTCATTATTTACCACATTAGAAATTTAAACTGCTAAAATTTAAAGTATGTACCCATTCGTTAATTTAACAAGATTAATAAGCTCATTACACGTTAACATCAAAATTCGTTTAAGGAAAAAGAGCTATTTTATAAAACAAAAAGATTTTAAGTGAGTGATAGTGTTTTATACTTTGGCAAATATTTTTGTTTTTGTTTTTGTTTTTTTGGAGACAGGGTCTGGCTATGCAGCAGGCTGGCCTTGAACTCACTACGTAGCCCATCCTGGCCTCAAACTTGCAGCTATCCTCCTGCTTCAGCCTCCCGAGTACTGGGTTTACAGGAGTGCGCCACCACGCCAGGCTGGCTAATATGTTTAATGCTTGACCTGAGAAGAAAACAGCTGGATTCTAATACTTCCTTCCGAGTTCAGTTTATTGCACTATATGCTCTTCTGGTGTGTGAAGTAAATGAAGAAAATCTGGCCTCTTATAGGGTAGTTGGAAAAAGGAAGAGTGCTTTGACAGTTTTTTAGAAACAAAAGTTGTGGCTGTACTTTGATATTTGGCACCAATATTTGACAAGTGGTGGTTTCATAAAGATTAGTTGTAATGAGAAGTATAAAACCATGTCAGTGAATTTTAATTACTGTCTTTAATTAAAACCCACTGGTCTTACTTCCTTGTTGAGTAGGATATGTCTACCTATGCATATTTTTTGCTTTTGTTTTGTTTTTGGTTTTTTGAGACAGGGTCGCAGTTTGGCTAGTTTTCACCCAAAAACCAGCCTGGCCCTGAATTCACGGCTTAGCTCAGGCAGGCCCTGAACTCTTGGCAGTCTTCCTGCCTCAGCCTCCTGAGTGCTGGTATTCGAGGTGTGTGCCACCACACCTGCTTTGCCCATGATTTTGTGATATGCATTGCTTACTGAGTTAAGCAGGCTTCTGTATGTTGGTACATTATCCAATATAAAAATCACATCTGTGTATATCACCACAGGTTTTATTTTAACAGGGTTCTGCATTCCCAGAAAGTTGTCATGCTGCTAGTACTAGATACAGGTTTTTCCAAAATTCAGGCATTTACTTGAAAGCTTGTATTTTGTCATTTGCAAAGTAAAATTTGCTGTTTCCCTTCAAGCAGAACACTCACTTTGTTCCTTTTCAAGAAAAAAACCAAGGCAAGATGTAGCTTGGTGGCGAGGCCTGTGCTTCACATGTGCAAAGTTCCAAACTTTGCGCAGGGATGGGGGGTAGGAAAGAAAGAAAGAATATGCCTGTGAGGTAGCCAGGTCTGAATAACCAGAGTTGATTATTTGTCTTTTTCACCTCAAAAGAGTTCTGTGAAAAAGAGGCTAGTTTTCACGCAAAAGCCAAGTGATTGTATGCGTCTTTCCCTTGAGATAACTGTTGTACTTTTGTGAGTGTCTTTCCCATTTTACCCTGCAGAGTATCAGAGAGACCTGCCCTAAAGGGGTGCGAGGTGGTAGAGTTAGTACCTGTTACTGCTTTCTCAAGAACACTTGGAAGTGGCCTTAGCATTCCTCTCTTCTCCCCAGAAGTGTGGCGGTAAAGGGTGCAGGGACAGCACTTGTGTGGAAGTTGAACATCACTGGGGGTAAATACTGTCTTGTCTGAGTATTAGGATGAAAATAATTTGACCTTGTGAACTCGCTGAAAGAGTCTTGGGGTTTCTTGGCAGTATTCAGAGCATACTTTGGAAACCACCCTCTTAGAGCTTTGCTTTACTAGTTCTTCAGATTTCACCTGCAGGATGTATTAGGGTCCTTGACAGTAATGGAAAACAGAAGGGGGGGGAGAAGAGATGGAGAGAAAGGGATTTACATTTGATGACTTTTTAAAATGGGCTTATGTTACTATGGAGGCTGGCAAGTCCGAGATCAGCTCCCAGTAGAGATGATTCTAACATGTCATGCATGTATCTCTATGTATAACCCTATCTGATTGATATCTGTCCATGTATCTTTTTCTATTACCTAATTCAGAATTGGCTTCATAATTTGCAAGCCCAGTGAAAAAGAAAACATGGAGCCTTGTGTTCAAAAAACCATGAGACCTCAGGATGATGTCAGCAGATCATTAAGCCAAGGGCAGGCCTGTAAATTCAGCCCTGACCTTTTGTTTTTGTCTGAGTTTGTACTTTTCTCACTTCCTTTTCCTTCTTAGTGCTTCGTTCCCTTATAGATCGCTAGAGGAAATGGGAAGAGGTTAAGCTAAATTGGATGGGATTAGAGTTTCTGAATGCTGTACTTTAAATAAATGTGTTAAAATTTTTTTTATTTTTTACCAAGATCATGTATTGGTACATTGTGTACATAATGATCATGTTCAACATGGTTATTTTGTACCTGTACATGATGCATCTTGGTCCCTTGCCCCTTCCCCACCCCTTCCTCCCATCCCCCTACCCTTCCCTATTTGCAGCAGGTTCATTTATATTTTTTCATATTTTCCTTTCTCCTTTCTTTCTCCCTTCCTTCTTTTCCCCCTTCTCCCTTTCTAGTTCTCCTCGTTTGAATACTATCTTTTTTTAAACATAATATCTATTATACCTTTGTCCTTACAGTTTCTCATATCAGAGAAACAATTCGATGTGTACTCATGAGTGTCTGATTTATTTCACTTAAGAGTATGTACTCAAAAAAAAGAGTATGTACTCAAGGTGAATCCATTTTCCTACAAATGTCTCCAGTCTATCCTTCTTTATGGCAGAGTAGTACTCCATTGTGTAGAAAAACCACATCTTCTTTAGCCATTCATTAGTTGTTGGACATTTAGGTTGTTTCCAAGACTTAGCTGTTACAAATTGTGTTGCTATGAACATGTTTGTGCATATATCGCTGTGGTGTGATGATTTTAATTCTGGGAAGATACCAGGCAGAGGAATAGCCGGGTCAAATGGAACCTCTAGTTGTAGCTTTCTGAGGAATGCCCACCCTGATTTCCACAGTGGTTGGACCAGTCTACATTCCCACCAACAGTGCAGGAGGGTTCCTTTTCCCCCGCAGCCCCGCCAGCACTTGTTGGTTGATTTCTTGATAGTAGCTGTTCTTTCTGGAATGAGATGGAATCTTAGCGTTTGTCTGAGTTTGTATTTTCCTCACTTCCTTTTCCTTCTTACTGTTTCGTTGCATCTCTTGAATGACCAGTGATGCTGAACGCTTTTTTATGTATTAATTTGCCATTTTTATTTCTGCATCTGAGAAATGTTTATTCATTTCAGATGGCCATTTTTGGATTGGATCTTTAAATTTGGGAGATTTTTTTTTTTTTGAGTTCTTTATATATTCTAGATGTTAGACCTTTGTCTGAGGGACAGCTGTCAAAAATTTTTTCCCAGTCTGTGGGTTTTCGCCCTGCTCTATTGGTGATTTCTTTTGCTGTGCAAAAGCCTTTTAGTAGGATGAGGTCCCAAGCACTGATTCTTTGTATTATTTCCTGCACAGTCTGGGTTCTGTTCATAAATTTTTTTCCTACCCCTATGTCTTCGAGGGTTCTTCCTATTCTATTCTCTAGTAGATTTAGTGTTTCTGTTTTAATGTTTGGATCTTTGATCCACTTTGATTTTAGTTTAGTACATGGTAAGAGACATGTATCTAGTTTTAGTTCTTGGCATGTGGCAAGCCGATTTTTCCAGCACCATTCATTAAAGAGGCTATCTTTCTTCCAGTGAGGGCGTTTGGCTCCTTTGTTGAAGATGAGATATTTGAATGTGTTTGGAGTTATTTCTGCATCGCTTAGCCTGTTCCATTGGTCCTCGGGTCTGTCTTTGTGGCAGTAGCATGCTGTTTTTTATCACAGTAGCTTTATAGTGTAATTTCAGGTTGGAGATTGTGATGCCCCCTGCCTTATTCTTATTGCCTTGGATTGTCTTTGCTATTCATGGTCTCTTCTGGTTCCAGATGAAGTTCATGATTGTCCTCTCTAATTCTTTGAAGTATGTTGGTGGTATCTTAATTGGAATTGCATTCACTCTGTATAGTAATTTAGGAAGTATGGCCATTTTCACTATATTGGTTCTTCCTCCCCAAGAACATGGAATATCTTTCCATTGTCTGATATCCCTTTCAATTTCCTTTCTTAGAGTACTGTAGTTTTCAATGAAAAGATCTTTTACTTGCTTTGTTAGATAGATTCCCAGGTATTTCACTTTTTCTGATGCGATTGTGAAAGGTATATCTTCTCATTTCTTTCTCAGTGAGTTTGTTACTGGTATATAGGAATGCTATTGACTTTTGTGTGTCTAGTTGATCTGTCTGTTTGTGACTGTGGGATATTGAAGTCTTCCATTATAATCGTGTTAGTGTTTATTTGATCTTTCGTGTTCCTTAATATTTGTTTTATGTAGTTAGGTGCACTGGTATTTGGTGCATAAATATTAATGATTGTTATTCCTTCCTCTTGGAGTTTTCCCTTGAGAAGTATATAATGACCTTCTATGTCCTGCTTGATCAGTCTTGGTTTGAAGTTCATTTTGTCTGAAATTAGGGTAGCTACCTCTGCTTTTTTCTGGGTTCCTGTTGAATGAAATACTGTTTTCCATCCTTTAATTTTCAGTCTATGAATTTCCTTTTGGGTTAAATGTATCTCTTGTATGCAGCATATTGATGGATCTTATTTCTTGACCCATTCTGCTAGTCTGTTTCTTTCGATTGGTGAGTTGAGACCATTTACATTGATGGTTACAGCTGTTTTATATCGACTTATCTTTGTCATAGATCTTTTCTGTTGTTGGTTCTATGTTTTATCTCATTTTAACTGCTTGTCTTGCCTGGTGGTTTCTTGTTATTAGTGTCCTTGTAATTATAGTTTCCTTTTTCCTTTTCTGGGATATCCTTCAAAATATTTTGTAGAGGTGTTTGGAGGTCATAAATTTCTTCAGTTGTTCTTTGTTGTGGAAGTATCTTATTTCATTGTTGAATTCATATGATAGTTTGGCTGGGTACATCAATCTGATTTGGAGATTGTTTTCTTTTAAGGCTTGAAATATTTTGCTCCAGGCTTTCCTTGATTTAAGGGTTTGTGTTGAGAAGTCTGCTGTGATGCTGATGGGTTTAACTTCATAGGTGATGTGTTTTTGTTCTCTAACAATGTTCAGTATTCTGTTCTTTTGTTGAATTTCCGGATCTTGGGTATCATGTCTTGGTGTAGATTTGTTTTGGTCATGGGTAATTGGGTTTCTATATGCCTCAGTTATCTGTATGTGATGTTCTCTTCTCATGCCTGGGAAGTGTTCTGTCATTACTTCTGTAAATAATCTTTTGGTATCCTTTGACTGCCTCCTTTTTCATTCACTCCAGCAGTCAATCTTATGTTGTTGTCCTTTGCATCATCTTGCAGTCGTATTGATTTTTCATAGTCTCTAGCTATTTTTAAGAAGTTTTCCTTTTCATGGTCATGAACTGCAGTGCTGTCTTCTAGGTCTGAGATACACTCTTTGCTTCCATTTAATCTACTGTGTATACTTTCAAGGGAGTTTTTGAATTTTTGAATATCTGTTTGGATCTGTTTCATGGGTTCAATTTCTTTCCTGAGTTGACTGGTCAAGTTTTCCATTGTTTTTCTAAGCTTCTCTGTTTTTTTTTGTTTTTTTTTAATCTGTGTCTACTCTAAACTCACTAAGCAGGTCTTTCATTATGATTGTCATCTCTTTCTTAACTTGATCAATTATTTCTAATCTGATGTTCTCTGTAGCGTTGTTCATGTGTTTTTTAACTTCTGCTATCATTTCTGAAATTTTGGTTGGGTGTTTTCTGATTTCCTCTATTTCATTGTCCTCTGGATTTGTTCTGGGTGAGCTGGGGGCTCTGGGGTTGTATTTTACTTCTGGGGTCTTGTCATTTTCTTTGTACCTATATGTATTTCCCCCCTTTTAGTTTCAGTGTTGATTTTTATATTTCGTTTATGGAAGGTTACTTGAAGACAAATATCAGTACTTTCCAAGGAGAAGTCTGTACCTTCAGTGTCTTCTAGGTATATGTGGTTCTTGGCTTTTGTGTCTGTCTCAAAACCCTGGACTATGTTAATGATTATTACCCCAGATAATTATGGTATTGCCATATGATAAAGTACAACTGGTTATAACCTGTATAATACCCTTGTTGCACTAGTACATTAGCAATAGCTATAGCATTAATTACATTCATGAAATTGGATGACTGTGGTAACTATTAACTTTGTATCTTTAGTGATAGGAGCAAAGTTAACACAGTTACAAAGCAGAATCCAGTATAAACCAGGAATTTGTATGTAGTGGGTTTCCCATTAGTAAAGAGGTTTTTAGCCTGTGTGTAGGGGGGATTATGAGGGATAGGGAAAGGTAGCGAGGTCATGAAGAGAGTTCTGGTAGATGCAAGGCTTAAGGATAAAAGGATGTTACTTATACTTTGAGAAGCTTGTGTAGATAGTATAGGAAGAGTGAAGGGTGGGAGTGGTGGGTCAAACCATATGGAATCTAGACAATATTCAGTCATATGAAAAATGAAAGAGAGAGAGAAAATGAAAAGAAAAAAGAAAAATCAGAGCAATTGGTTGAGGAAGGCAAGAGAGAGAAAAGGCAGTAGAGAGAAGGAAAGGTATGAGCAAGGGAGGAGTCAATAAAAGTAAAAATCTAAACAAGAAGAAGAAAGAATAGGTAGAAAAGAGAACACATCAGACAAGTAACAGGATGAATAGTAGAAAAAAGAAAAGGATAAGCAAAACAAAAAAAAATATTGTTATATATACATATATGTATAGTGGGATTTTTCTGATGTCCACTGCTCTGTGGAGGTGCGCAACCCAAATCCTGATTCCGTGCTTGTTAGCCCTGCTGAGTCTGCAGTGGTTAGTGCTGGGTACATGCTGATCCCGGCCTCCAGGAGTGGAGTCTGGGGCAGAGTCTTCAACCTGTCCAGGAGATCCCTGTTAGCTTGCCCACGTCTCCTTACCCTTTATGACTCTAAAGCTTTCCTCAGTGGCACAGGTATTGTTGGCTGTACCTAGGTAGTGATGGCTTGGACCAGAAAAGAAGAAAAGAGAAAAAAAAAAGAGAGAGAGACAGGCAACGGTGCCTTCTCTCCGAGCTCTTTCCCTCCTTACTTGAGTTTCACCCTGCCAGTGCGCTGGTGGGGCCAGCAAGGATCAGTGGCCCTGGAGTGCACAGAATGTGTTTTAATATATTAATTTGTCTTGGATAGTTACAAGTAATCATTATGTGGTTGCTAGATAGTTACTTCTAATTGACTTGTTTAGCATTTTTTAGAGCATTTTTTTCTTTAGGAATTTTATTTTTGAAGTTTCTTTTCCCTCTGAAAAGTTCTTTGACTGTCTTTACTTAATAAGTTAATTGTGTGCTCTGGCATGAACCTATAAAGTATTTTATATTTTTTCTGCAAAACTTGTTTGGATATGTATATCATCCTAGCTATTGGGTGTCTACTGGATAATATTAAAATTTTTCGGTGTTATGACAGTATAATAAGACTAATTTTAGTCCCTTTCTCTCTTTTGCCCCCCCAAGGGAAAAAAATATCACTGTAAGCCATTTTAATAACATTCTGTAACAGTGGGTGTTCAGGGTAATCTAATCTGTCACAAATTGTTTTAATTCGAAAGTACAAAAATCAATCAAAATAAATAAATCATCCCAGAAATATATTTAAAACTTGGTTCTTCTCCTGACTCTTCTCACTGTGTTTCTTTAGTTCTGTTCTGTCTGTGCCGCCTTCTTTGACTGTCTCGTTTTGTGTCCAGGTTGGATGCCGCGCTCCGTGTTCTCCGAGCCTGACCCTGCCTGTGTTAAGGCACCGGCGCTAATCCCCTTGTCTGCACTGAGCCTGACCGGCACTTGTGCCCTGCAGCGCTCTGCTGTGCAGCAGGAGCACTGTGAGACCGGCTGCCTTAGGGAGCCAGATGCAGGCGCTCTCAGCCTCACACTGGAGGGTGGTCCTGGGAGCCCACCCCCTGCATGGGGTTCTGGCATCATTGGTCACTTAGAGAAATTTCTACTTAGATGTACTGTCTCATTTCCTTCCAGATTGTGTTTTTACTTGTTTGTCTTTTTTGTTTGTTTGTTTTTTGGTTTTGGGTTTTTTAGACAATCTCAGTCTGTTGTCCAGGCCGACCTTCAGCTCACTGTGTAGCTCAGGCTGGCCTCAAACTTGCAGTGATCCTCCTGCCTCAGCCTCCTGAGTTCTGGGATTACAAGTGTGTACTGCCATGCCCAAACCTTTACTTCTTTGCAAACCCTGTGTTTTCTAGGAGATTTGGCTTAGTGTTTATATCTTCAGTGTATTTGATTTTTTTTCTTAGTTTTTTAGTTTTGAAACTATTGAGTGGTATATATTTTTAAATTTTAATCCAACAGATTATTATTTGGCTTTATGTCCTAGAGGGAAAAAGCATTTATTTCTTAGTAAACACTATCCATCAAGAAAACAGGTTTTCTTATATGTTTTTTCTTTCAGTAAGGCAGTCTTTCAGTAAGGCAGTCTTTCAGTAAGCATTTCGTCTGATGACCACTAGATTTTGTTTTTTTCTAGCACAGTGCTGAACTGACCAGGATGATTTCTGCACTCCATCTGTGAGCTGTTGATTCTTGTCTGATACTGCTCAACGTCTCAGGGGTCAGTGGTAGAATGAATAAATGTTTCTCATTTTTTATCCTGTCCTGGGGTTAATTGTAGAATGAATAAGCAAATGCCTTGTTCTTTCAATGTACCATTGTAGATGTGTGCTTTGTGTTAATACTGTGAAGTGCTGCTTGACGGTGGCACACCCAGGAGACGTAGTTTGCCATGAATGTGATTCATCTGGCCAGTTGATAGCAAATCTAACAATTGTACTTGTCTGTATATGCCATTAAATATTCTGGGGTATTATCCTGGGTTTTTAAATATCAGCATGGTAGTAGCTAGTGCCATTAAAGTAGGACTTAGTATGTACAAATAGGTAGAGTAGTATGAATAGTGAAAACGCTGTTTGCCTGTTCAGGGCTGTAGGAAGTGGTGAAGTTGTGTGTGCGGTTTGGGCTCTGTTCATCTGTTCATTTATTCATGTGAAGGAAGACTGAATGTTATTTTAAACGCTTGTGGCTGTATTGGTTTTGTTGAATTATTTTTCAAAAAAACACCTAAAAATTTCTGTGGCATTTAAAATATTCTCTATGTAGAGATGGTTTTCTGTTTTAAATTACTTTCTCAGCAAGTTCAACTTGAAAACAGTCTGGAATACATTTGATCACAGCAGAAGGGCAGGCACAGTTCTGTCCGGGTGACAGAGTCCACTGGTGAAATCTTTCACTTTGTCTTTTAGAGTGAAGACTCTTGACCATGTGAAAAACATAGTTTGATACTTATTTCCAAATATTAGTTTAATGTTTTCATGACTGGTATTACAGATCCATCCTTATTAGTAGTTGTAGAGGAGGATATCGCTGAGGATGTTAGTCCCATGCATCTGTACAACAGTAATGAATGGATGGCCAAAACTTGAGGGCATCAGACTTTTTAGAGTATTGTGGAAAGAATAAATCCGATGTGCCAATCTGCAGATGTCTTTTTGGCTGTTCTGTCTGTTACAACAGGCAGTGGTGTCTGCCCTGTTCCCAGATAAACACATAAAGTCCAGAGAGGTTAAGTAAGGTGTTGAGTGTGGGCAATACCTCAGACAGTACAGGCTAGAGATTCAGCCGATCATCAGCAGGGATCCTTTCCATCCCAGTCCAGGAGATTCTTTGACATATTTGGGTCCTTACATTGTTTAGACTTGAAATTTGGTCTAAGGGAGATAAATGCCAAATAGTTCAGCCAGTTTGGATTCCGCCTGTTTGAGGAACTTCTAAAGACATGTGCTGGGCTGTAGAATGCCTGCTGTGGAGTTACATTTGCAGCATGGATAGGCTCTGGTTGATTCATCAGTCATTTTTGTTGCAAGCAAGCTATTTACCCCTTTAGGACCCTCAGTAAACTCAGCTTCCTGTCCCCACCATTGTGGTTTCATTCCAATACAGAAATGGGTTTTCACTCATAACAAATGCATGAACGTGAAATTAATGTATGTCCAAATTGAAAGCCCAAATCTTGCCAAGTGAGTCTTTTTTCAGTATCTTTAATGAGCCTAGACAACTTACAGTTACCTAAAGTTAGTTTTAGTTTTTAGAGAGAAAAACAGTACCTCTCCAAGGGCTGGGGATTTAGCTTAGTGGTAGAGTGCTTGCCTTGCAAGTATGAGGCCCTTAGTTTGATCCCCAGCTCAAAACAAAAACAAACAAATGAATACCTCTCCAAAATAAAACAAAACAAAAACACCTGTCATGAAATTGCTTGTTTCTACACCAGAAAGTGTTGGAAGTGTCAGTATTTAAAAATAATATGAAAAAATGTATTGTTAATTTCAAGAGTTTGGAAAAACCTATATAAAACTAAGTTATATTTACTTTTAAGTTTAAGTTATTGTTTAGATTAAGAAAATAGCCTTTCTTGCCTTTTTCTAAGTTTGGTGACTTTTTAAAGTAAGGATGTTAAGAAAATTTGTAAACTATTATCTGCCACTATCTTATTTATCACTATTTTTTAAAAAACTGTAAGGTATTTTAATACCTCCCCAACCTCTGCCAAAATACAAAAACCTTAAAATAACAGATAGCTTCCATCAGGAAGTCTGATCCCAAGATAGATTCATTTCCATTTATGTGGTCTCTCTTTTTCTAACATTCTATATGATAACAACTCTTTCCACCTCCGTATTTCTACAAACTGCTGTTTGGTAACAGGCATGAGATTAGACTACTTTATGAAGATGAAAAGGATTTTGAAAATCTTCCAGTTGAACCACTTAATGCAGTTTGTGTATTTTTCTATAAACTCACTGATATTCAGCTCCTGCCTTAAGATTTTTAATTACAGTGAGCACTGGTATTTGAGAGATAGTCCTTTACATAATGTGTGTCAAACTTGTACCTCAGCTTGGGACAAAATAAGAACTTAATAAATCTTAGCAGTTAGATGCCTTTTTGTTAAGAAACCTTTCGTCAAGCCAGGCATGGTGGCACATGCCTGTAGTCGCAGCTACTTGACAGGCTGTTGCAGAAGAATCACTTAAACCCTAGAGGTTGAGGCCAGCGTGGGCAACATGGCAAGACCTTCATCTCCAAAAAAGAAAAAAGAAATTTTTCCTTAGGCTTAGTTGAAATTTGCCTCTATAATTTTAATTCATGATTCTAGGTCTCTTTTAAAAGCAGTACAGGGGCTGGGGATTTAGCTCAGTGGTCAGAGTGCTTGGCTTACAAGCACAAGGCCCTGAGTTTGATCCCCGGCACCCCCCCCCCCAAAAAATAGAAGCAATACAAATGAATATTTATATTCCACTTCAGCATAACCATGAGTCAGGTATTTTAGAAAATGTACCCTTCTAAGCCAGTTGTTTCTTTTAAATTTTCTCAGCTTCTTAGAGCTTTCCTAAATACCTTATCATCCAGGTTTTCTGCGAGTAGAATATAGTATTCATTCACCAACTGTCCTAAATCATTGTGTCCAGAACTGGTTGCTATAATTTTACATAAGATTCTGCAAATCCCTATAATGTGGATTACTCCAGAATGTCTGTCTCCTTGCTGGACATCATATATCTAGTAATGTGATGAGATTGTGTTGAAGTTTTAGGAGTGTGCACTGGCTCCTAAGCAGCTCATAGGTGGCTCAGAGTTACAGATCACTCCCTGCTACTTCCCATTGTTCTCTGAGTTGTGCCTCAAACCTTATCTCTCCTGTCTTGTACTTACACAAGTGACATTTGATAGTACATGTGTTGGTCTATATAACTATCCCTGTTAAATTTAGATTCGCTAGTTTTATCCTACTCTTTTTACCCATCAAGTTATTTAAAGCCCTTAATTTTGTTGATCAACAAATTAGGCATTTTTAGTGGTTACCCTACCATCCTGTGTCTGTTTCTTCATGTGAAGAACTAGTAGTATCTCTGTATCTTTCCAATTTTTAGTATATGTGCTGCCAAAGTGAGCACAGGACTAGTAATATCTCACAGGTTAGTTTTGAAGTTTAAGCAGAATAATTTATGCATTTGGTCTTTGCTTGAACAATTACCATGTATCAAGTACTAGGGATATAGTGTAATATATATAACTGACAGTATCTGGTAAATAAAATGCTGTATAGTCTCTGACCTTAGCTAACTTGTATTCTTGTTTTTAATGCAGTATTTTCTGCTTTTGTTAAACAAACAGAGGTATAATTAGCAGTTCATAGTGCTCATACACATTTATTTATCCCAGGACATACATAGCAGATGAGTAATAGAGAGAACAGTTCTGTGCATTTGGAGTGGTGGTGTGTGAAATACAGTAGGGAGCCCTGTTTCTTGGGTCCTCGCCCTGAGAAAAGGTATTGAAGTGTTTTGTAACCAGTACTCCAGGGCTCTGCCTCCCAAACCTGGAGTGCTGAGAGATGAGGTTTGACCTTCTCTTAAGTTAGCTTATAGGAAATGAAGTGGTATCTGTTTAACCTGCTACCACAGTGTGCTCAGTTTCAAAGAAGTATGCTTATAAAAGCCCAGTGTTAGGATTTCTGACTTGTAGCTTTGTTTTTTTTGCATGTCTCCATATCATGTTATCTTTCAGTCTTTCTCTCTCAGTACTTGTGAATAGTGAACATTCATTACAGATAGATTGCTGTGTTGATTTTCCATAAGCATTTGGTGTCAGGATTTTTTTTTTTTTTTTATTAAAGAGGGAAATAGCCTGAAGATTTCTCTGGATTGTGTATCTGTAGAGCGTATCTGGGTGATCTTCAGTTGGACTGTTCATTAGATCTTTCTAACACTGAACATCAGCCCAAGTCATAGATTCCCAGTATTTCTAAAGCCTACATTTATTTAGATTGAACTCAGCTATTTATTCGGCATTTACTGTGTGTCAGGCAGTGCGTGCGTTGGTTTCCTTGTATTTCATAATTAAATTGCTTTTAATAGTGAACCTCACTGGGCATGGTGGCACACGCCAGTAATCCCAGCCCTCGGGAGGCTGTGAGTTCGAGGCCAGCCTGGATACATAGTGAGTTTAAAGCCAGCCTGAACTACACGGTGAGACCCTGTCTCAAAAAAGAAAAAAAAAAAAGTGAACCTGAAGCGCTGTTTTGTGGAATTCCTCTGTGATTGCTTTGGGTAGGATGTCCAGTGGATTTGTCAGAGATACACTCAGGCGAGAAATAGAGTATGTGAAATGGTGAAGCGAAGGTGTAAGGAGTTTATCACATAATCAACTTCTTTGTGAAAGAAATGACAGTACTAATAGGAGGGTATTTGGTTTAGGCCAAGAGGGAAAAACTGTCCTTTTTTTGCATTGGCTTAATGGGTTTAGTGTATGTATGCAGAAATTTAAATGACTTTTTTTTTTGAGACAAGGTCTTGCTAAGTTGTCTTGAGGGGACTCGAACTTGTGATTCTCCTGTCTCATCCTCCCTCAGTGCTGATACCAGGAGCATGTGCCAACATACCCAACGTAAATGCTACTTCTTTAGGGAAAAATGAAAATTTAGGGATCAAATTTGTAAAAGTTCTTATTTCTAGGTATCAAAGAATTACTTTTTCCTGTCTCACCTACATGTTTTCCCCATATCCTGTAATTTTTCTTCTGAGTTGGGGAAAGAAGGAAGTCAGTGTGTAAATTAAAGTACAGTAAAGTAGTGTTAGAAACTAGAGTTCTGTTTTGTGTTCTTCTAACCTTACGCTATAATGTTACATACTATTTTATACTGAAACATAAGTGTGTTATTTTCATGCTTCCCTTGGGTTTTGATGAAACTTCATTGTTTGTAAAGCCCATTGAGATCTATGGATAAGCACCATATAAGTTCTACATATGATTAATAATCACTGAGAGGAAACAGACCATTTTTCTCAATTTTACAGTAATTAGAAAGTGACTATTGTAGGTGGAAAAAATATGAAGGAATTCAGTAGTATTAAATTTAGCATGGAAAGCCTTTGCATTAAATAGCTTCCTGACCTATGTCTTCTCTTTCTTTTGGAGCATTGTTACTGACATTTAGAAGTCTGGATGTTGTTGACACAGGGCATAAAGTTGTTACATAATTTTGGCCAGGTGTATTTAATGCTATTCGCTAAATCTATGTGTTGAGGATAAGCAAATTTAGGGTTACTTGCAGCTAAGTGTGATTTATTCTTGTATAAAATCTCTAACGGGAGATTCTCCTAATCTTGAGTTTGTATTTTATTTCTTGAACAGTGCTTGGCATATTTATAACCTGTGATAATTGCATTTCAGTGTACCAGATAGTGTGGATAATAGAACTTCAGTATTACAGTCCTGAGTTTGACGATACATGGATTGTAGGCATGGAGCCAGGCTGTGAGCAGAAATCACTCCGAGGCTCAACACAGAAAGCATCAGTGCCCACAGATGTGTGATCTTCTTACTTCATCTCTCAGGTCCCCTGATTACGTTGGTTTCCTTCTTGAGAGAAGTGACACATTTTTCCAGAAAGAGGCAAGCAGTGGGAAACCTTCACATATAAGGTCAGACACCATCAGCGTGGGGTTACTTTGCTTTAAGCTTGCAGAAGAATTTTTGGCACATAAATGTGTTGGGACCTGCCCTAGCTGGAAAATGTGGAACTTGATTGTGCAGTCCTTGAGTTGCCATTTACTTTTCTATTGTGATAAAATGCAGCATTAAAATTTGCCATTTTGGTTCAGTGGCATTTAATGTTACGCAGCCATTGCCATCATCCATCTCTAGAACCTTATTATCTTCTTGAATTTGAACTCTGTGCTCACAAATGCTAACCTCCGATGCCCCTGGCACCTGGCAACCACCATTCTACTTCCGGTCTCTGAGCATTTGACTGTTCTAGGTACCTAGATTAGAGTGATCACAATAGTTGTTCTTTTGTGATTGGCTTCTTTTTTCTTCTCTTTTCTTTCTTTCTTTTCTTTGGGGGGGTGCTGGGGATCTAACTCAGAGCCTTGTGCTTGCTAGGCAAGTGCTCTACCACTTGAGCAA
>PVJO010021963.1:0-28958 GCA_004026905.1 Hystrix cristata | reverse complement strand
TCTAGGAATCAACTTCTTGGACCAGCTCCCCCTTTCACGATGCAAAAAGCAACCGTAGTGTTAGGATTTGAGGGAAGAGGAGAGGAAGTTCTTACAGAGGAAAAGGCTGGCTTTTAAAGAACATAGAAAGAGATTCATAAAATCAACAACCTGAGCTCAAGGTGTTTAAGTATTTTTTTTTTTTCCCCTGAGCTCCCCTCAATGAAATAGGGCTAAAAAATTGCCTCCAGTCTCATCCATATTTCCTCAGAATGCTTTCGAGTCTGTTGTCCAATACCCTCCGCGGAATGCCTTCCGGGCTGTGTCTGTGAATTATCTTGAGATCTCCACAGCAGCTGAGCTCTGCTAGCCTTTCTTCTGGCCTGAGGCAGCCAGGGCCCTGCAGTGGGACTGGGAGGTAGTGGCTGGAGGATCACTCAGACCAACCTTCTCCAAGCAAATACGACCTCCGACAAGGTTGACTACATCTGACAACATCCCCGTCAGGGCTGACCACATTCACTCTTGCCTCTGACCCTGTCGACCTGCAGAGCACCAGGGTCCCCATCTGCTGTGAGAGGAGAAGGTTCTCTCCAGGCCAAACAAAGAAAGGAAAAAATATGAAACAGTTGTCAAAGTTAGTGAAAACTGAAGAACTGGGCCATTGGTTTAGGAGTCCTCAGTGCTCTACAGAATTCTACCTAAATCAGAGGCAGAAATAAAAGAAACACACCACGAACATAATAGCTGTTGAAATGTTGAAATACAATTCTCTGAAAGTCATGGCAGGGAGAGGCAAGGATTTCTCTTTGATAAGGTTCAGACAAGATGAAGAGGAACTGCATGCTGTTTCAAAAAGTCTAGAATAAGAACATGTTTGTCCCCAGGGTAAAACAGGATTGCAGATTGCCCCTCTGCAGAGTGGGATCAGACAGGTATGGATGGCAGACTGAACCATATCCAGCCTCACACACCAGCATCATTCTGAGTTTCTGGCATAATTCTGAAACTGGAGGAAAGGTCAGAGTAGGGAGAATCTACCACTAGCTGTAATAAAGAGGACATTTCACAGGTCCAAACAAGATGGTGGGTGATAACATTCGTCAGGAGCAGGAATTTGAACCAATCTGAGAATGCTAACAGAAGATACTATATGTGTTAATAATGAATTAAAGATAGAGATACAAAGCATAGCACTACTGAGGAGGAAAAGTGAGCTTTAAACTGGGTGTCCTTAATAGAAATACAGTGATTAGAATAATGAAAAAAATCGGTATTGTTTTCTATGCTGATAGTAGCATAACTGGTGAACTTGTTTGCAGAAAAACTAGTAGTCCAGCCACAAGAAGACTAATAGCTTAGTATTAAGAAAACAAAACTAGGTTATATAAGGACTCTTCAGAATGGCTGAGGTAGTTAGGCCAGGGGAAAAGAAAAGTAAAATTGAAAACGACGGTTATCTTCAGATATTTATCTTGAAGGACATTGTTATGGCTTGTATCTAAATGTCCCCCCAAAGCCTCATGCCCTCATAGGTGGGTCTTTTCAGAGCTTGCTGGATCTAAAGTGTGTAATACTGAAATTAAGGGTGTGTGGTACTAAATTAGTCCCCAGATTAGAATTAGCACAGTTCTGGGTGTGGCTAAATGGATTCACTGAAAACAGAAGCCCCACCCCGGGTGTGGGTGGCACCACCCAAAAGGTTTGTACCCCGGGTGGGAAAGGCAGGCTCACTGCTTCACACTGCTTCTGCTGCCTCCTGCCTGCCCTGCGGAGGACTCTTTCTCCTCTGCCATGCTGCTCTGCCACGGAACCAGCCAACTATAGACGGAAACCTCTACAAACTGTGAGTAGAAATAAACCTTTCCTCCTCTAACTTTAGGTGTTAGGTATTTTGTCTTGGCAACACATAACGTAACCAGACATTTATCTTGGAATGAAAATTATTGTTTTCTATAGGATCATAGTCTATCATTCAAATTTTATCTGTTTAGGGGTTAGGGATTTAGCTCAGTGGTAGAGCACTTGCCTAGCAAGCACAAGGCCCTGAGTTCAATCCCCAGTACCAAAAAAAAAAAAAAAAAATTTTAACTGTTTAATATTTTCTTTAGTTTCCCAACCCTCCAATTTCTGGAACTTTATGATAATAAATGAAATAATGGGAAGAAACCAACACATACTTAATGTTGGCAAGAAGGAATTAAATTGGAAAATTCTGAGAAGTCATCTGATCTGAAGGCAAATAACTGATGTAATAGGAGTAACATGGAGCAATGACAGAGGGGGACAAAGGGTTAGAAGGCTATTTTCAGACTGGAAAATAAAGAAGTCTCTGAAAAGTGGAAGAGAGTGGGGACTCTAGTAAGTTTGGAGCACTAAGAGATCCTCTGCCTAAAGGAATGAGAGTTAAACTCAAAGGGGTAGATTATAGTGGAAATTACACTGGTTGAGGAAGATGACTTGAACTTAGTGTCAGATGTATCACTCCCTCATCTCATTACCTTGGACAATTCCTTTAACCCTTCTTAGGCTGAGTTGCTCATACGTCTAAATGCATCGGAAAAAGAAAGATATATTACCTACGGTGACTGTTTCTCATCCTTTATTTTCCTTCCTAGAGAAAGTCAAACCCAAAGAAATTGAGAAGGTCTTTTTTAAGGACACCGCCGCAGTGGGTACCAGTCCTTTCAGCCACTCAAGCACACAGGTGTGTGAGGCATCATTTCCAACAGCTGGCTTCGTGTCAGGAATTCCTTATGCACAATATCCTAAGTTGAAGTTCAATTTGTTGATTAAACTGCATTGGTCTCATCTGACTTCATGTCTATACCCCGTGCAAGTTAAGTAATTTAGGTTAAATATAACCTATTATTCTATGATTCCTTCTCTTTGTGGATCCATTAGCAAAACTACTTCTCAAAAGAAAATTATTTCTAAGGAGGACTCCACTTTGCTCCCAAACTCTATGGAATTCAACTAAACTGTCCCACAGTGTTTGTGATAAGGTCCATAGAGCATCCAGAGACAGTCATTACAAATGGAGCCATTATTTAATAACACTCACAATGATAATCTCTTGTTATTACCCAAGAGTCTTCTGTCCTACAGGAGAGTTAAGTGAAATGTAATGGAAAAAATCACCTTCGAATCTTCTGAGTCTAGGAAGATGAACTAATCTCAGCACTTATTCTAAAAATACAGTATTTCCTTTAATTCGAAGGGCTTTTGCTTGGCTTTTAAGAGTTACGACTGTACAAGGCTAATGTGGGAATTACGACTACTGCTGAATATATATCTTTTCCATCTATTCAACAGTGACCACAGAATGAAGTTGTGAACCCTCTGGGCCCACTATAACACATTGTCAGCTCCAAATTCTTTTTACCACCTGATATTCATAAGTCTCATCTATGATCTCTGGACCACAGATTTACTAGAGAGTAGTGTTTTCATAGGGCCATTGTCCAATAATTTCCCCCAAAGCCAAGGTATTTCCTAACAGTCAGGGCATAGTTAACCTTGAATTTGCCACAAATCTTTTTGGCAAATACTAGGAAGTTTTGTACTGAATACTCAGAAAGTCATTACAGAGTTTGCTATAGTTTGCCTCTTCTAAAACTCATGTACGAATGTAACTGCTATTGTAATAGTATTAAGAAGTGGGACTTTAAGAGATAATTAGATTGGGAGGGCTCCATTCTCAGGGGCAGCCATTATATAAACGTCATTGACTCCCTCTTCCTCTCTCTTGACTTTCTCCACATGATGAGGCAGCAAGAAGGCCCTTTAAGAGTACAAGCAGGCACCAAGATACTGGACTCCACAAATGTGAGCCAATGTATTTCTGCTCTTTACTAATTACCTACTCTCAGGTATATTGTTACTGAAACACAGAACAGGCTGAGACAGTGCCTTTCTTAAGTATGTGTGACGTGCTCCTCACTCAAATGGTGCAGGTCAGGGTTACAAGTTGAAGAATTTCAACTATCTATGGTGCTGATTCAAGTGAAGCTTCTATTCATCCAGCTCTGAGTCAAATTAACTAAGATTACATTGGAATGCTGACCCATTTCAGTTCTAGGAAACCACCATCAATATTCATTGCCAAAATTTGATGTAGATCTAATTACTCTGCTTACCAATTATACTCTGTGGACTTTAATGGTAGCATGCCCATCTCGATTCTGAACATTATTAACCAATACTTTCTTGCTTTTAGTCTGACTACTGAGCATTTATGTTGAGCTCAGAAAGCCATTTTTATAATTGTATTTCCTACAACCTTTATCTCAGTCTAGAGACCAGCACTTAAGTAGTTTTTAAACTCTCTGGGTGCTTCTACCAATTTATCTCTCTGTCTCTGTCTCCCCCCACCCCGCTTCCTTCTCTCTCTCCCTTTCTCTCTTTTCTAAATTAAAATCTAGCTAGACCCTCTTGCAGGAAGGCCTAAATATTTTGGAAGGATGTGATAAATCGAAGTCAAAATTTTTCAGCTTCCTAAGATTTTGTATTCCTCTCTTTACATTAAACCAAGGAACTCGCAGCCACTTTATTTGACAAAAACTATGATTTATTTGAGTTTTAGTTAAAAAAAAATTAAATCTGCTTTAATTCCCTAGCCCATTAAATCCAGAATCTCTTACAGTGCACCAAAATTGACAAACTCAACCTGTTATAAAATATGTTTCCACCTCTATGGTTTTGCACCCCTAGGACCGATTCTCATACATGATTTCCAAGATCTTTTCCTGATGTAAAATACTGAAATGTAGAAGTCAATATTAGGTTTGATGTGTAACGGTTTTGTAAGACCGTGTCACAATCTAACCAAATATACCAAGTTGGACAAGCAAGGCAGGAGGACACTTAGTATTCTGCTTTGTGAGGTCAGTATCTTTAGGTACCATAGGATCAGCCTTACCTAATAGGAAAGAGGGAAGACTTGTGGGGTTTAAAGTTATTCAGATTCTCTAAAGCGTCATGATTTCAATCCTATGTAATAGAATTCTTTATCAACCTTACCATTCTGTGTGTAACAGTGTTTTAAGATATTCTCATTGGTTTTATATCACACCATTATCTCCCAATTAAAATTCAATTCATATATTTCTTTGGTATCCCAATTTCCTTTCTTTTTCATGTATACCCAGAAAGGAGTTTCTGGATCAAATGATATTTCTCTTTTTGATATTTTCAAGACCATCCATACTGTTTTTCATAATAGCTGTACTAATTTACATTCCCACAAACAGTATATTATAACTCCCCTTTCTCTATATCCTCATCAACATTTGTCATTTTTGGTTTTTAATGACAATCATCCTAACTGGAGTGAAGTGATATTTCACTGTGGTTCTGATTTATATTTTTTTGATGATTAGTAAAAGAAAATCAGTACGTAGAAGGGACATCTGCACTCTGTTTGTTGCAACACTATTCTTAGTAGTAACTTTATGGAATCAATGTAAGCATCCATCAACAGGTGAGTAGATAAAGAAAATGTAACGTACACACACAATGGACTATTACTTAGCCATGAAAAGAGCAAAATCCTGCCGGGGACTTAGCTCAGTGGTTAGAATGCTTGCCTTGCAAGCACAACGCCCTGGGTTCGATCCCCAGCACCAAAAAAAAGAAAAAAAAAAAAAAAAAAGAGCAAAATCCTGTCATTTGTCAAAACACAAATGAACTTAAAGGACGTTATGTTAAACAAACCAATCCAATCACAGAAAAACAAGAGTGCATGATTTTACTAACATGTGGAAGCTAAAAAAGTTGATTGTATCGAAGAATGGAATTGTGGGTACAAAATATTGGACATGTAGGTGTGGGAGGAGAAATCAGTCAATGAGTTCAAAATTACAGTTTGGAGAAATAAGTTCTAGTGTCTTAGAGCACAGTAGGATGCTTATAGAAAATAATTAGCCCTGTATTTGAAAACAGAAGAGGATCTTGAATATTGTCAACACGAAGAAGTAATTGGGGTGGTTGACAAGATAATTACACTAATTTGACCATCACACATTGTATTCAGGTATCAAAATATCACATGAATGTGTATAATTATTATGCATATATTTTTAAAGACTTAGACACCTGCAATCTTAACATTGGTCCTATGATGGTGTTACCTTCTCAGATCACACAGGGGAAGAGGCGCTTCTCCTTTACCCTCCATTCCTGGCTCCAGCATTCTGCTCCTGCAGACCAAAGAACGACCTCATCCCTGCTGAGCCTGGACCAGTTCCCAAGTCTGCACATATACAATTTGAAAAATCCTCTCATGGTATTTTATAATTCTAAGTAAAGTATAGTTTCCAGCAATTTGATTTTTAAAAGTTTGTACCTAATAGAGTGAGGAAAAATACCCTATTTGTTCTAAATCATTTCATTTCATCCTCCTAAAATTTGATTGATATCCAAATAAAACAGGGTAATTTTGCCACATACCTGGAACACCATCTGCTGCAAAGAATAACACTAGGCAACAATTCCACAAAACTATGTTCAGCGAGCGATGGTAGAATCTACTTTCCAAAGTAGTGAGAGGACTGTCATACTTCAAAGGTAGTGTCAGCAGCATCTCCCTATAACTATCTTTGAATAAGACATTATTTTTTTTCTCGCTTGGTCTGGTATACGTTAAAGAGTTTGCCAGCATTTACATACATACATTCACCCTCATTATCTCACTGATTTTGGTGTGCATCTCATGACCCAGATAAAAGACAGCCTGCGAGCTGCTAGATGAAACTCTCCACCCTCACTTCCTCTCTGACCAATGAGCAAACACTATTTCTAAGGTGACTTAGCCAGTCTGAAACAGAACTCAGGACAGTCACCCTAAAATAATTCATTTTAACACATATAATGTCCGTGCATGTAGCTGGCACTCTGGATCTGCTACTAGTGTTTTGTTTTCTTTACCCCAAGGGAGAAATTGGGTCAGCCAGGCTGAACATAAACCTGTCAACAATTTGATTTATGGGGCCTATGTCCTGGTTTCTCTCCCAAAACGTTAAACAAATAGGCTTTCGTTCAATCATTACAGTTTTATTCCTTTGAGGTTTGGGGCTTTTAATCCTTAAGACATTGATTAAATCCCTGTTAGTAGTCACAAGTCATGTTATTACCAGTACCCTTCAAAGAAATCTCTAAAACTGGACCACCAGACAAAACCCCAAGAGAATAAGGAATTTGGGTAGGAACAGACGCAAATCCAGGTTTTTCTGATTTTCCCAGTTTTCCCAAGGGATATCTTTGGCAAGCTGGCATATCAACACTCCTCTGGGGTCCTCATGGTTCTAAGAATTTTTATTTGAAGTAGGCTGGCACCAGTCACAAGAACTCTAAAGCTATAGAACAAAAATAAGAAAATCAATTTCTAGGACCTGAAAGTGAATCTCAAGACTCTGGGTAAAGGCATTTCTCTCCAAACAAGGACCCCACACCCCGATGAAAAGACCTGGAGCACACACTGGGTACTTGATATTGCCTACACTGTCAGTGGAAACAGCCTGCCACACCCAATTTTAAAGCCTAAATTCTTTCTCCAGGAATGACCTTTGAGGATTCTCATTCAGGATGCTTTCAAAATCCACAATAAAGGCCTGTCAGATACTGTGTGACACTGTAACATATTACCCCAGCATTGGGATCAATCACAGCCCAGGGTCTGAGATTCAATATATCTTGTCGAAAAGATGCAAAATTTTCAGAATACATTATGGTGAAGTTTGCAAATCCCTCAGATATAAATTAGGAAATCTGCTTGATATACTTGCATGTCACTGCATCTTTGCTGGGCACCTTGCTGAGTGTGGAGATTGTGCAGGGCTGCTTCTAAGGGAGAAAAAACAGAAAAGGCAGCTCACAGGTATGCGTGCCTTTCCCCTCCATCGTCTAGGACCGCGGGGTTACTGAAACTTGACCTTTTCACATTCTAGGATAAAAAAGGAAGGGTAAAAGATAGAGATGGAAAAAAGGGTGAGAAAACAGGACACATCCATTTTATCTCAATAAAAAGAAGTATGGAAGAAAAATATATTTTCCTCAGCATTTTGGATTGTGTTGTGTTGTATTACGTGCATAAACTATGCTCTTGCTTCTGATGGAGTTTGATAGCTCGAGAACCGCCTTCTCAGACTTCCTCACCCCCAATTAGCTTGCATTATGTGGTTTGATAGCCTGCCTGAAACTATGCCTGTCTCCTTCGGCATCTAGAGTTTTTCCAAAACCTTTTCTGGCTGGCAATCTGTTACCAGGCTGCTAGGTATCTCCCTCAGTCAGAAACGATGACGGAATTGGTGAGTGGTAGAAAAAGAAACAAGATGTCAGCTACCACCCGATGGCGTCTATAAAGCACTGTCTTCTCAAGAACATCACCCAGCTCTGCATTTCTCTGGTGTCCACAGCCACATCTTTTTAAATGTCAGGGGCATCAATTATTGGACGTTAACGAAGTCAGAGAGAGGAAATCCTGAAAGTCGGCGGCGAACAGGCATCGCTGTTGCTGTCTGTGATGACTTGGCTGACACGAACGACTCGACCCAACAGCTGCTTGCGGATGAGTACTTCTTTTCTCTTGGCTGCTAGAAAGTTCAAAGTAGAGACTTGACAACCCTTACAAAGCCCTTGCACACCTCAATGTTTTAAAACTATTTCAAAAGAACTTCCAAAATAAGAATTATAAACTAAGCATATGTATTCCTCTAAGACAATGCTAAGACAATGCTGCAAAACACTCAGAGAAAAGAAAGTCATGTGTATACATATATTCATAGTACCTCGAGCTGCTATCGACATCAATAAATAAGGTAAAAATATAGATGGAGCCATGAAGCTGCTGCCATTCTTCCTGCAAAATGAATTATGCCTGAGACTTGTAACAAGACCAAATTACTCACAAGGAAAATGTGATAAAAACACATTCTATGTATATATATTGAAACACCTTTCCCCACTTTACTTGGCAAGTCTGTAGTAAGCACTCATTAAAATATAGATTTCTTGCCAAAAAACACAGAATAAGACACCCCAAAATATAGTCTTAAGTCCAATAGCATTACATTCCTCTCTTATATTTATCTGCTACTCGGTCCAAAGCTATCATAATGAGACACAAGGGTGGAGACCCCCAACTCCTTCCATCTTATGATCCTGCCCTTTCAGAGATACAGAGTCCTCGTGGTCTGAAATAGCTCAAAGCCACATCCCCATTCAATCACATAGGAAAGGTGCAAGAGGATGGAGAGGTCGTGCCCATTCCCTTTCTAAGCACATGACTTGAAAATCCAAAGCAAGCATTTTCATCCATAGAAATGCATTCACAGACACCATGATACTACGAAAATAATACTTTAGCTTTTTTGGGGAAAGACTGGCCTCTGGGCCAGATATGTGTTCATGATATTGCCTTCTTCTGTACTCTTGATCATCTAGGAAATCTTTACTCTTCCAAATGATTATCACAACCTTTGGAAAGCTTCCTTAGTTTACGATGCTTCTGTGGATTCTCTTAGTCTTTTTTTCCATTTATTTCTATTCTTTCATCACAATCCATTCTGATGGCTTGAGGTGAATCCTGCTTCTCTTGATGTCTTCCTTGACTACTTATGTCTCACTAGCCATATTCCTATTCAAATGTCTCTTAGCTCTTACAGTAATTTCAGGCCATGGTTTAAATTCACATGCTACACTACACACTACACAAGTGTTTACATAAAATGTCATTTGTATGAACATTCCTGCTCAATAATATTATCAATTCCTTAAAGATAATGGTCATTTATCATGCTCAGGACCAGCTTAAAACTTCAAACCCTATGAATTGATTTTTCTTAAAAAGTGTTCATATGGTACTTATTTTGTGACTATTACTGTGCAAAATAATGAAGAAATAAGATTATGACTATGCTTTAGTCAGCTTCCCCATCACTAGGGCAAAATACTCTACACTCACAACTTAAAGGAAGAGAGGTTTATTTGGGCTTATGGTTTTTACAGGATTCAGTCTGTGGTGGTTGGCTCCAAGACAGAAATGGCATGACAGAAGGACATAGCAGAAGATAGGTGCTCACCCACTCAGCCAGGAAGCAGAAAGCAAAGAGGAATGAGCCAGCAAGAAGAATACACCCTTCCAGCACTTCACTTCCACTTGCCTTTCTGACCAGGTCCCACCTCCTAATGGCATATTCAGTTACCAACTGGACAGTGGATAATCCACTGAAGAGTACAGTGGCCCCACGATCCAATCACATTTCAGAAACCCCACTTCTGGATGAATGAGAACTGAGGGGATAGTTTAGGTAAACTACAACAGGTTAATAAGAAATACAATATATTCCAAAACATGAAGGATAAAAGGTAAGCAAGAAGAGGTGTGCTGAGCACAAAGCGGAGATAAAGGGGAAGCCGGCCTAGAGCCACTGAGAAGTCAGGATGCTCTTTGGTTTGATTCTACAGATGAGTAAATGTTTTGTCAGTAAATGCTGCAGAATGACATAAGATGAGGCCATTGTCAAGGGTCGTACTTGTCTTCCTGCCAGTTCTGGTACCCAGTTTCAATATCAAATGTCAGTGTACATTCAACTTCTTAAAGAATTCTTCCCTGGTAACATATTTAATAGTTAATCAAAAATTTATAAAGATCACTGTGAATACTAATCATGATTGTCAAATTGACTGAATTAAGAGATGCCTAACAGGTTCGTGAAACACTCTTCGGGGTGCATCTGTGTTGGTCAAGTGACCATGGGAACTCTATCTGGCTCTCGGCCCTTTCCTTTCGGGTGCTCTTTCCAACCCACTCTGCTTCCTGATTACCGTGAAGTGAGCACTATTCCTCCACCAAGTACTCTCCCATGATGTCTCTGCTTTGGAGCCAGCCGTAAACTGAACCATATGAAACTACAAGCCAAATAAGCCTCTCCTCATTAAACTGTGAGAATATGGTATTTTTTCCTAGGAAGTGGAAAGCTAATGGAATTAAAAATAATTAAACACTATGATAGTAACACATTAATCAATTATGATTTAAAGATCATTTATATGTTATGTGACAACTTATAGCTTACAAGCACCATTTGTCTATGGCATTCACTATACTTCTTCCTCAGAATAAACCAAGAAAAACCCTCATCGATTTATCATCTATCTACCTTCTTTTGTTGTGTGGTTCCACATCATCATTACTTTCTTGGACTCGGATAATTCTAGGCTACAAGTTAATCTGTAGCACTGACCATTTTATTGTATCAAATCTGGTGCATAAATCACATGCCACCTCCGTTCTTCTCCCTTTTCTTCTTTCCTGTTTCTTCCCTTTTGCTCTCATAGCTTTTCCTTTGTTTTCTTTTTCTAGCAATGGTTTCTTTCCTTTATTGGACATACGATGTAAATAATATTAGAAATTCTCATTTTAGAGAATTAAGCAGTCTTCAGAAGAAGTGACACACTAAAATATTCATCGCTGTTCAAAAATCCTTTGTTATTGTCTATCTTAAGCAATTACACTTGCTTGGATATGTACACTTATATGTGCATGAGCATGGCTCTACACATTGCAAATAATGATTACTTTGCCATTTCATACTATGTAGTAAGAAGATCCACATAACTCATACGAAACAATACATTTACATGTCTTGAGACATGAAGGCCTGACAGAAAGAAATCATTTTTTTATTTCTTTGTGATTGTTGTTGTTCTATATTTGGCTTTCTGGTCTACAGTACAACTGCACTAATCGCTCCAGCTTTGGAGTGATACAAGGCAGTGAAGTGGCTTTTATGACTAATTAAATGTCCTGCTGTGCTACTACTTTTAATCAATGACCACAACCTGACACAGCTTCATTGGCTACAAGGCATCACAGATTAAACTTTACACATTTTAGCTATGTCAGAACAAATTATAATTTTTACAGTATTTTAGAGCTTCTGAGGATGACAGTTCTTTCCAGGAAAATAACGTACTAATTTTTCTTCTAATGAATTAGAATGTTCAACATTACTGCAAGGTATATTTCATTAATACATACCCTTTACAAAGGCTGCAACACTGTTACATGTGTATTTTAATAGTCTAAGGATGATTCTGGTAGTTAATACTCACTAAAGAAAATGTAAGAGTCAAGCCACTAGACACCAAATACAGACACTCTTAGAGAGTTTATATAAAGGAAATTTCATCTTACGTCTCCTACAAAAGGCAAACAGATAGGTGTGGTCATCTTTGTTCTGGTGACTCCAGGGATGGGGGAATACATAATATGAATAAAGCAATAAATACCATCTCCAACATTAGGACTCAAGTTTCTTCACTAAGCAATTGTACCAGACACATTTTTAAAATTAAAACTATAGGTTACAGACTTTTGAAACAACTGCTAAAAGAGACATAAGGACTACTGCTTACCAAGAGGATGTGGTCTGCCCTAGTTCATATGCACACTCCCTCTTTTGCCACGTGATGCCATGGCTACCTCAGTACTCTGCCAGCAGGAAAGTCATCTCGAGGGGCAGCCCCTCCACCTTGAATCTCCAGAAACAATAGCCTAGACAAGCCTCTTTTCTTCACAAGTAGGCTGCCTGTCTTATTGCATTAGAATGATAGAAAATAGACCAATATATATCCCAGAGTTTTATTCTTCTTGAGAACAGGGGCCATGTTATATACATTTTTGTGTCCTTCATAAGTACAATTCTTTACTGAGAGTGGGTGTTTAATACATCAGTTAAATGTGAATTGTGTGTCCTAAATACCCAACAAAACCCTGAGGGGGCTGGAGATTTAGCTCAGTGGTTAGAGTGCTTGCCTCACAAACACAAGGCCCTGAGTTCGATCCCCAGCATCAGAAAAAAAAAAAAAAAACTCTGAAAATTACAAAATGATCATAGCAAATAAGAAACAAAATAATTAAGACAGTATTCCTTTTGTTCGTAACACTAGACACATTCTTAAATTAATTCTTACATTGTATTGATTTGTACTCCTTTAAAATACTATGAAAATATTTCTGGGAAAGGTTTCTACCAAAGAAGTCAAGAACACTGGGTAATTTAATTTGTGAAGGCACCAGAACTGGTAATACTGTTTGGTTTGGGAAATCAGAACTGAGGAGAGCTGAAACCAATGACTGTGAAAGATAATTGACCAATACTTTCCAAAAGGGTGACGATATTAAAGACAAAGAAGGACTGAGAAACTGTTACAGATGAAAAGAAACTAGGTTGAAATTATCTTTTAAAAAACACAAAGTGGGATCTCTGATAGGATCCTGGAACACAAAAATAAATATTAGTAGAAAAACCCTGGAAATTCAAATAAGGTCTACAGATTAGTTAGCAACACTATACCAAAGATAATGTCCTAAGTTTTATTATTATTACTCTAGGGTTACAGAAGATGTTACAATTAGGAGAAGCAGTGAGGGTCCTATAGAAGCTCCTATTGCAGTCAACTTTCCTGTCAGTCTAAAATTAACTCAAAATTAAAGAAAAAATAATAATGTGGAGATAGGAATAAAGTATTTTATCACCAACTCCAGGAGGATCAGTTTGTCAGTGGGGATGCTTTCAGATGCAAACAATAAAATTCAATTCAAACGAGTTTAAAATACCAGGAGCTTTAGAGGCTTACCGGAGTTCAGAAGCTGGTGGCCCTCTGGATTTGTACTGTTGGGACAGCAGCTCCCCGTGTGAGACTCTTTACTTTTCTCACTATTAACTTGCCTTGTGGTAGATTTTCTCGTGGTTTATGACACAGCAGGCAGGGAGACCAAGATTACCCTTTCTGTTCCCAAGAGGACTTCCAGGAAAATGGCGGAGCAGAAAAAGGAAGAACCTGTTTTCCTTTCTTATGACAGCAAGAGTCTTTGCAAAGGCTCCCAGCTGTTTTCTTCTTGAATCTCCTAAGACAGAATTGGACCATGTGCCCATTTGAAGTCAAAGACGGGCAAGACAACACCGTGATTAGCTTAACTAATCAGAGTCCCTCTTTGAAACCAAGGCGGGCTCAGCTCCTCTTCTGTAACGTGACGATTTAAGGATAAGAGAGAAACGTGAGCACGGTCTCAGCCCTGTAAGGAAGGCAGAAGTGGATACTCAGTAGGCAATCAAAAGTTCGCACCACAATTGTACTCAGAAAAGATGTTCGTGAAATTTGAAAAATGTCATTATCACATACATAAAACAAGGTACTCCTTTAAGAGTGAAAAGTGGTAAGCCAACAATTGAAACAAAAGCCTGACACAGCTTCAAATGTGTGTCCTGCTGAAGAGATTTAGGAAGCTTCTGGTTCATCTGAGACCTGCACAGAATTCTAGATTTGGAGATGCACACTTACGGATATGCGCTCACCCAGGGCAGGAAGTCTCTCCGCTCTTAACCACCCTTTCCTAAAATAGCTCCCGTATTTTTGGACTGGCCTCGAGCCTACTTAGGAAGTTTTGGGGTGTTTTTTTTTTGCTTTCATTCCTCCTTCTGGATCATCACTAATATAAGCACCTTCCTCTTCCCCATGGCAGGTCTTCAAGTTCTGGTACATAAATCCCACATTTGTCTCCTCCCACTCTCTGAACAGAGTTGTTTTAGGCATCTCACATGTCTGGTCGCCCTCTAGACGGCTGTGTTTGCTATTGCAAAGCCGGAAGTAAAACCCATCTCCACGTTCGTAACAGAAGAAACAGAAGCACAGTTGGACTACAATTTGCAGGCAGCGCGGACACTATGCTAATATATGCAGCCTCACATTATGTGTTTAATGTGTTAATATTATTTCATATTAAGTTCCTTGGGGAGTGAGTGAGAATGAGTTCGCCGATAATAAACCACCTAAATGTGCTGAATAATGATACAAATGTCACTTCCATTCTTTCTCCCTCAAACTTCTGCTTAGTGGCCTCCTGAGGGTAATAACAATAAAGCAAAGTTAAGAAGAAAGTTGAGGGGGGAACTTAGCCAGATGCTTAGCCTATTCGAGCCAGGGGACATGTTCTCCTACTGAGGCCCCAAACAGCCTTCAAAGTGCAATAAAATAAACCTTGTTATTGTAGCTAAAGGAATCAGCCGAGTTATTGCCCTTCAGGCATTAGGAATTAGAATATTCATCAATCTATTTTGTGGCCTTGTGAGCAGGTCTAACTCAATTTTTGAGAACAGAAGCAAGGAAAAGAGTCTGGAAAATTATACCCAGCAAATCCCCGTCTCTCACTCTAGTTTTTAGGTGTCCTTCACTCAAAACACGGCTTCTGGGCAGAGTTTCTTACATGGGAGAATGAAATTTCTGATATCACAAAGACAAAAAATATGTTCCTATACAGACTACAAGGCAAAAAACTCTTTCCCCCAAAACAAAGCTCTACACTAGCCAGCCAGCCAAGCATGCTGATGAGTAGGGGCAGGCCCAGTTGATATCAGCTGTGCAATCATTAGCATTAACAAAGGCACTTTCCATTCTAAAAGGTATCTGGATATGAACAGTAAATTATACAATCACTTGATATTAGTATATCCAAGATATGCTCAGAGGGTTGGAAGTTTCATATTCATGTATTCCTGCCCCCACGAGGCCCTTATGAAGCACGAGGTAACCCTAACACAATTCTCATTTGGTGTATGCAAGAATGAGCAACATCCCACATCACAGAACTTGGTCACAGCAGGACCAGCTGTAGAACTCGGGTCTTGTGTTAGTTAGATTTTCAGAGCCAGTGGTCATAAGAGAGCAGATTTAATAGGGACATTTACAATATTCACCCAGAAGCCAAATGCAGAAGGTGCCGAATGTCCATCTAGGCACTGGAGACCCAAAAGATCCAGTCGAGGGCTGGGAGCCCACAGCACTGTCCCACGTACGTCCGTGTCTGCACATGATGGCTGGAGCCAGGATACGATGCTCGCAGCAGAGATGACAACCAGAGCTCCTCCGAAGCAACAGCAGCCATCCTCGACGACAGCAAGGCCCCGAGCTCCTTCCTTGATGAGGACAGCTGAGCCCCCTCCGGAAGAACCAGCCGCAGCAGAGCTTCTCCTGAGAAACAGCCCACCAACTAGCTACGGCTCCCACTCTGTCTTATGCTGCAGCAGCAACAACCCTCAGGTGGATCTTGTACACCCAGCATCACACCAACTCAGTCCAGCTGGGCGTTCTGGCTCAAGTTGACCATATTAGGTCCGCCACAGGTCTCCTGACCCTTATTTGAAAATTTTCACTAGAAAGTGTTGGAAGGAAGGTGTTTTTGCAGTTTTATTCCCTTCCTGAAGCCAGGCCAATGGAGAAGCACCACTACAGAGAACCCTATTTTCCAGTGGGTGTTCACTCTTTTGCTGAATTTTTCATTTGGATAGAAAATACAGTACAACTGAAAGAAACATAAACTAAGTTTGTCTCTCTATCTCTCTGATTCATAGGGTATCGCTTAATTTATCTTTCTAAAAAATATGATTACTAAATATTTTTGAGAATATTTGGGCCTGCAGACAAAAAAGGAAATATTTAATTTCAAAACACAGTGATAGGGGCTGAGGATTTAGCTCAGTGACTAGAGTGCTTGTCTTGCAAGCACAAGGCCCTGAGTTCGATCCCCGGCACCACAAAAAAAAAAAAAAAAAAAAAAAAAAAAACCATGGTGGATGGAGAATCTATAAAGAAAAAAGTCAAAGTTTCTGTTTGTGTGTTTAGAGTCAAGATGAGCACTTTTAGTTTATATACTCCTCCTCGAATATCTTTTGTACTTTTCTCTATTAATGTAAACTGCTAAATATTCTTAAAGCCTCCTTGAAACTTTCTTCAGTCCTGCTTCACAACAATTCTCCCTGAGTTTCAGCTTACTTTGCACATGGTATGTATTTCTTTGTAGCTTCCTAGTATTTACTGTATCACACAGCATACTCTCCAGTCAGACTCAAACCTGTCCAAGGAATAGAGTCCCATTTTACATTTCTGTGTAGCCATGGCACCATGCACCATGTCTACTCATCAGAGTCTGAGAACTATATTTTGAATTGTAGTTGATGATGATGATGATGATGCTATCAAATGTGTCTCTAATCAACTATGTACTGTCTGTAGATAAAACACTTCACTGTATTGGATTATTAGCCTTGGCTACATATCTTAAAGGAATGTTAAATCCCGTAAATAATACCTGTGTCTGCTCATAGAAAATTACATTCAGGCCTAGAGCTCCTCAGATATAGAAAGATGTTGACAAATTGCTACAAATTCAGTGGAGAGTTGCTGGATTGATTAAGGGGTTGGAGGGTTTGATTTATGAGCAAACATTAAAAGAACTAAATATGTAAGGCTGGGCGCCACAGCAATGCCGAGTGGGCCTGAGGGATCTGACAACTGTATATTAGTAGCCAGAGGATGAAAACAGCATTGCAAGAAGAACTACTTAAATTAGAGAAAAGAGCCTTTGGTGACACTCAACAGGGATTTTAATTACTGGGGAATAAATGTCCTGATGTATGAATTCAGGGCTTCTCAAGGTTTAATGTGCCCACAAATCACCTAGAGATCTTGTTAAAATGTAGGTCCTGATTCAGGGTATCTAGGGCGGGCCTGAGATTCTGCATTCACAGCAGGTTCCCAGGGATGCTAACGCTGCTGCTCCAGAGAGACCGAATACTCTTAAGGTGTCTTCTCTTTTAGAAGTATGTAGTTGTGTTTAATGAGAGTGTAAAATAAGTTTCATAAATTTGATGTGCAGAGTAAATAAAGTGTTCTCTCACTCATAAAGAGGGAACAGAGTTAACACCAGCTAAGAGAGCAGGAAGATGACACGTTTTCCCCTTTCGGGTTTCCACACAGGGCATGCGCTCTATGGGGATCTGCCCAGAGTCATCACATCTTCCATATTTATCTTTCTACTCATGCCGGACAACAGCATAGGAAACAGCATATGCAACTCCAGGTTGTGATTACAAGCTACCAAAAAGTTCCTTTTTGCTTCCAAAATAACTCCTCCACCTTTGGATGAATGCCTGGAATTCTGCTGCTTCATTGCTTTAGATTAAAAACTTTTATGTTGGAAGCCCCATCAGTTATTTTTATCTTAAAACGAATGACTTTCAAATCCTTTCCTGATAAAATTTAATGAAGAGAAAGATATCCTAAAGCTTCTGTGTCCTGGGGAAGCAGACAAGGACGAGTAATATGAAGACGACCCAACCATTTCGTACCACAGAACGAGGTCTGAAGAAGAGAAGCCAGTTTTTGAAGGTACTCATCTTCCTGTGGCTTAAATCCAGATTTCCAGATTTTCAGGCCAACATCCTGTCTAGTGCAGCAAGCCTCCTCTCTCCTCACCTAGAAGTCTGTACTGCTCATGTTCTTGTCTGTTTCATGCTGTAAGTATAACCAAGGGGCAGCCCCTAGTTCATGGGGCAAGTCACCAACAGCCAGTTTTTCTCACCCAAACTATACCTAATGAGATAATATAAAGGTGATGTTTCCCGCACCAGTTATAACCTCTGAGCAGGTGAGTTTCCATTTCTGGCTTATCACTGAAGCAATTAAAATGAAAATTGGGAAGGTGAGCCCAGCTGCTTCCTATCAAACAAACAGCTCAAGGAGACTTTGCTAATCACTAGTGGCAACATCCACTCACCTCCACACATGTGATCAGTCAGATGAGCAGTCTGGGTGCTGCTGTTCACGCCATCCCTTCCCACCCCCGCTGCACGCCATGTTTCCACTTGAAACCTAGATCACGACATCTCCTGTTGTTACAAACCTTCATGCACACCTATCATCTCTTTTTTTAAACAATAATTTTATTGAAATATAATTTACATATCATACAACTCTCCCATTAAAATGTACAATTCAACAGCTTTCCGTGTGTGTATAGAGTTGCACAACCATTACTTCACACAATTTTAGAACAACTTCCTTACTCCCAAAACAAACTCCATAGTTTCAACTGCCACCCCATTGCCCTCTGGCACCCCTGGACCTAGGCAACCAATATAACACTTTGTTTATACAGAGTTGATTTTTCTGGACATTTCACATGGAGAAAATCGCTCAGTACTTGACATTTGGTGACCAGTGTCATTCATTTTACATGTTTTCAAGGCTTATGCATAGCACACAGTGTGTACCAGTATTTCACATTTTACTGCCTGAGACTATCCCATCGTACGGTGCATGAGACACCTTGCCAGGCTCAGCCGCCCAGGAAGACAAGCTTCTTCCTGACTCTAGGTCTCTAACCTCTCCTGAAATGTTGTAAATAAAAATTCTTTCTTTACCCTGCAAAGACAATTACATATTCTTAATAGTCAACTGAGTTTTACAGCCCCAACATTTACTTCTTAAGGACCTAGGAACCATGTCTTTGAAACGTAATCATCAAGGGAAAGCGTTTCCTTAAATTCCCAGTTTCAATGAGAGAGAAGGAACCTAACTTCAGTGGGAAACCTTGCTTCAAGGCGCAAAAACGTGAGTTTATTTTTCCTTAGGGAAAAATCAACTAGCAAACACAGATGGCCTGTGACTTTCCCCAGATATCCTGCAGTACTTTTCCACTAGCTCATTCTACCCTTTAAAACACCTTAACTCTTGTGCTTCACAGGAGTTGAGTTCAGACTTGGTTCTAGCTTCTCTGGACTACTGCAAAGCCTTGAATAAAGTGTCCCTTGCTTGTTTGAATTTGCCTTGTGCAATTTTTGTTTAGACACTAAAAATGCCATATTTTATTTATCTATTCACCAATCAATGGATACTTGGGTTGTTTCTACTTTGGGGTTATTATAAATAATGCTGTTAAAAGTAGTCAGACATGTATTTGTGTTTTTATTAGGCTCCCACTTTCTTTTTCTTTTCTCTTTTTTTTGGGGGGAGGGGGTGGTTGTGGTGCTGGGGTTTGAACCCAGGGCCTTGCGCTCGCTAGGCAAGTGCTCTACTACTCGGGCTAAATCCCCAACCCCTCACAATTTACTTTTTTTTTTCTAATTTTATTTAGCAAGAACATGTAATGGTACATTGTACATCTCTTTTATATACATCATCTAATTTGATTTTCACAATGATTTTTAAGGTATTATGACCACTACTTCTCATTTTTCACTGGAGAAATCGGTTCATAAACAAGTTAATATCATGCCAAATGTCACCCTTAATTTGGAATTTGGATTCTTATCTTTGGACTTCAAATCACAAGTTATTCTCACAAGAATACACCTCCTTGGTAAAGTCAATTATTTCACTCCCGGAATATGACAAGTTCAGAACTCGTTGCCTTTATTTAATAAAGCAGATTTCAGTGCATCACGATAAAATCTGTTCGGCATGTTCCTATGTGGTCTTCTGATTTTTGTCTCTGTTTTTCACTCTGCCTCCCACCTTGAGAAAGTATATGTATTACCAAACAATGATAGAGCAGCAACTGACTGGAACTAAAGTAAACAGCTGGCAAATTTAATAGTTTTCCAGTCCAGTGGATTAAGAGAAAGAAGCAGACTGCAAGGAAACCAAAATGGAGCAATTTTCCTTCAAAAACCCAGTGCACTTCCTAGAATCATTATAGATTCAGTGTGAACTCATTTTCTATCTCTAAATTTAGCAGAGCATACTGAGAACTTGTGGCCATTAAGATGTCGCCAAGACTCTGTGAAATCCCCAGTCTGCAGAGACAAAATCAATCACATTCAATAGACTCTCTGAACTGAGACATAAAACAAAATTGGACATCAAGACCATGCCCAAGAGAAATTTGACCAAAAAATGTGTTAATCTGGTTTAGATTCTCAATTCTCCATGACATATAATTGACCGAATTTCCCGTTCTCTATATCCTGGTTAACTTAGTTATTGTCAATACTGTTTTCTTCTAACTCTGCTATCAGAACTAAAAATATCAAAATATACCCATCTCTTTCAATTGGGATGAGGCTTTGGATCAGTGATTAAAAGCTTAGCCAGCATTTAAGGACTAGCCCCTACTCCACATAGCTCTGTATAAATAACACCAGCTGAACTTGCCCACTGATCTCCAAGTACCTATCTGGAAAGCAGGTAGTCCTGACATGAAGTAGAACAATTATTTTCCCCTGTAGATATTTGTCTATATATGTTATGTAACCTTTTATTTAAAGGTTATTGTACATCTTTTTTGATCTATCTTATTTATCAACTGTATGCAAATGGCTAAAACCTATTAATGCCTGTGTAATAAGAATCAGTTTGGGATAGTATTGTAGATAGAATGTCATTCCAAATAAACACATATTGGGGCACAATGGGAAAAGTATATCAAAGACGATGGCCGGAAGATGGCCAGAACCAGATATAAAGAGAGCAAAACAAGAACTACTAAATTTGAAAATGAAACCATTTATGGTCCTTGTGTTGTGGTTTGTGTCTAGATGTCCCCCCAAAGCCTCATATGGTCATAGGTGGGGTGTTTTCAGAGGTGGCTGGATCCAGAGTGTGTGATTACTAAATTAGTCCACTGACTGGTTTGGCATAGTTCTGCTGGGATCAAGGATGTGATACTAGAATTAGGGGTGCTAGGATTTAGGGTGGGAGTGCTACCCACGCTAAGGGCAGAGAGCCTGGATAAAATATAAGGGACAGAAAGAGGTTTGTCTATCCCCTTGCTTGCTTCCCTTGCTTACCTTGCTGCCTTCTACCTGTCTGCCATTGGATCCAACTGATTGTGGACTAAAACCTCTACAAACTGTGAGCTAAATAAACCTTTCCTCCCTTAACTTTGGGTGTCGAGTATTTTGCCTCAGCAACAAGAGAAAATTAACTAAGACACCTTGATACCGAGATTCTACTCTTAGATATAAATCCAAGAGAAAAGATATGTAGACCACCAAAGGATGCGTCCAACAAGGATCATAATAGCTTTATGTATAATGGCCAAAATCCAGAAAAGCCAACAGGTCAATCAACATGAAAATGCACACAAATGATATTTCCGTTCAATGAATATCGTATAAACTATTTTAAAACCTAACTGAAGTCTGCCGTGGTGGTACACAACTATAATCCCAGCTGAGAGGCCCGATCTTTGAAAATGAGGCAGGAGGACTGCAAGTTGAAGCCCAGCCTGGGCAACTTAACAACTTACTAAAACTCTGTCTCAAAGTAAAAAGTGAAAAAGGGCTGGAAATATAGTTCAGAGTGATGCCCCAGAATTTGGTTCTTAGTACTGGGGGAAAAAAAAAAAAAACCTGATACATGCAACAGCATGGATGGTTTTTATAGCTGTTATGTTGAATGAAACAAACTAGACACAAAAGATGCACACTGTATGATTCCATTTATAGTCAGTGGTTATGGGGGTGGGGGTGATTTCCGGCTGGAAAAGGGCCTGAGGGAACTTTTAGGTGCACTAAAAATATTCTGTGTCTTCTATGAGGAGGAGGTTCATGGGTATATACACCCAAACTCATTGGGCTTTATTTATGTTATTAATGTACTTATGTGATTTACTATGCATACCACCTATTGTCACATCACAGTAATTAAGATGTGTCTAACTATAACTGTAATTTTAAACCCATTAACTGAATAATAGGCTCTTCACTCACCTCCCTTCTTTGCTTCAGGGTTTCATTTGAAGGCCCAAGTCCCAGTGTAGGAAGAATGACTTCAGGATTCGCAAATACAAAGACTCTAGGCACGATGTCTGGAAACAAATGCCTCAGCAAATTCCCAATCCTTAAATTATCTGTATCAGATGGCATCGGGCTAATGAGCCAGGTTTTTCACAGAACTTAAGTGCATATCAGACAAATGTCCACGGGCCAGTGACTGAAGCTGCAGTAATAGTCTTTCTTCTGGGTATTATGCATATGTATAGTTTTCATCACTAATGCAAATTTTTCTTTACTCACTTCATATCTATTCCCCTATTTAAAATTGTAAAATTTAGTAATTTGCCATGGGAATTCAGGATACTTGTGAAAATGAATAATGTTTCATTATGTCTTAATCACTTTTTATATGAGTTTTTATTTCTCATCTGTGGGTTGCTAGTTTATTAAAAATTGGTCTAGAAGAAAATTAAAAATCCCTTAAAATGGGCGGCAGGGATGGAATAAAATACTTTTTAAACAAAAAGCTTTGTAAGTGTAACAAAATAAAATGAAATCCTTCTATAAATTTTAAGGTGAAACCGAATTGATAGCAATTGTTGAACATTGCCAGATAAGGTGCAGACTAAATTAACATATCTGGCCTGAGGATGCAAAGCCTGATGACTGTTTCTTCATGGAAAAAAAGATATCTACAGGAATCACAGTACTTTTTGGGTATTTATGCTGCTTAGAATATTATACGGTTAACTGGGGTGCTATTGATTCAAGGTAATGCTAGGCTCCTTTTAACAATAATACCAGGACCTAACACCAAGGAGAGCCAAAGCATTACCTACAAGTTAGTTATAAAATACAGTTATTTCCATGACAAATTTAATCTCAGAACCACTCATTGTTACTTCAAAGATCTGTCATTCAAAATATCAATATCTCTTTATAGTCAAAAGTCTGTTTAAGCCAAATTACTGTTGTCTTATTATTGAAAATGCAAGGCATGAGATTTCTTTCTCTTTACTTATAAAGAAATTGCAATGTCCTTTTTACTATTTCTGCACCTATTATCATAGCTCAAATATGGTTATTTCAAGACAATTATAAAAACATACTAAAGAAAGATGAAATCTGGGCATTTTCAATGTAGTAGTATTTAAATCAAATGCCACTATGCAATATTATCAAATTTAAATGGAAATTTTACTGTATGTTAGAACTTGGGAGATTTTTTAGCAATTCTTTAGTAAGAATGGAGTTTTCAGTGAAGTGTACAGAAGAGAATCTAATCGATGTATTAGAGTAATGAGTGTGTAGTTACAAAGGACCATAAACAAATAAGAAACACAGCCAAGGGAGTCTGACCTACATTAAAGTCTCTAGAAGAGACCTGAGCTGAGATCTAAGAAGTTGCATTGGGGGTGGAGAAGAAGATTTAGTCCATTTCAGTTAGCAGGATGCACACAGGCAGAGCCCTGAGCTGGGGAAACATGAGCTCATTCAGGGAATGTAAAGAAAGATCAGTGTCTTAGTTACTTTTCTCGTAACTGAGACGAAATACCCAACACCTAAAGTTAAAGGAGGAAGGTTTATTTTGTCTCACAGTTTGTAGAGGTTCCAGTCCATAATCGGCTGGCTCTAATGCTGGGGGGCATCGCAGAGGAGAAAAAAGAGATCACTGCACAGAAGGCAGAAGGCAGGAGGCAGCAAAGAAGCAAGCAGCAGCCATCTTTCCAACCCTTATATCCTATCCAGGCTACCCATCCCTGGGGCAGATAGCACTCACACCCAAGACGGGGAGCCTTAATCCCAGCACCCACCATGAATCAATCCCAGCATCACATCCTTGATCCCAGCATCACCTTAAATTCAGCCGCCTCTGAAAAGCCCCACCTATGACCACATGAGGCCTTCACGTTTCATCCAGATACTGTCACAACAACCAGTGAGTGTGGAGGGCAGAGACCGAGCAAGAGAGCAGAGTGAGGAGGGCCAAGTGTGATCTTGGGAGGCATATGAAGGGTATTTCAGATTACATTGAAAAGGGACATTGTATAAGTCACTATTTCATTTCTGGGACAAAGTATCTGACATCAGCAATTTAAAAGAAAAAATGGCTTTTTCTAGCTCATGATTTCAGAGGTATCAGTCCTTGGTGGGGTGTGTGTCCAAAGCAGAAAGGCCTGGCAGAAGAAAGCTGCGCGACTCACGGCAGCCAGAAAGCAGACGTACCTGAGGAAGAGCTATACCTTCTGACAGCGCAGCCTGAGTGACCCGCATCCTCATCTGGGCCCCTCCTAACAGCACATGCAGCTTACGAATTCATCAGTGGATTAATCCAGGTAGCTTCCGTAATGTCTGCTTCTGAATACATGAGCGTTTGGGGGGACATTTGAGGCCTAAGCCATCACACACACCAAGAAGAAGTTGTTTAAGAAGGAAATTTACAAGATTATTGCAGCATTTTGAAAAAAGTATAAAGCCACACAAAAGAAGACAAATCAGAGTGCGGTAGAGTAGATGCAGAGACATTGTTACAGGGCCCAAAGAGAGATAACGAAATGCAGGTGACACAGTTATCACAGTGGCTGTGAGACCAGATTCTAAAAATGGAAAGCTCAAAAACAGAGTTGGAACATATTCTCCACTAGGAAGAACAAGGACTCCTTGATTCCGACACAGGAGCTGAGAATGTACAAGATAAGTCTAGAACATCTGTGAAGCAAATGCTTGAGGAAGTGAACTGAAAGATCCACCCTCTGGCCAAATCTGAAACAACCGAGCATCGTTTGTTAAATGATAGTAATGGACTATAATATTTTTAAATAGAATAATAATTCACGAGTCCATTATTGATAGGAAAGGTGGAAAGACGGAGGAGAGGGAGGGAGTAGGATGGCCAACTAATAAATGTAAAAGGAATATTAGAAAACTAACATTTGGCAATTATCATTAGAATAATGCAGACAAAAATCATTGATGGGTATTAATAATAGTGGACAAAACTTCAAAGAGTAACAGGACATCTGAATACTCAAACCATCTCCTGACATGATACATATTAAATATTTAGGGAAAACAGAAACTTAACAATGGAATTCTCCAGAAAGAACCAACCACCTTGCCTTAAGTGACCAAAGTCAGTATCAGGAGAAAAGGAACAGATCCACATCGAGAGTCTCCTGATATAATGCACTGAGAATACAAGATTGCTACTGTGATATTCCTGCCCAAAATGCATATCTTGGATCTAACTATGAGAAAACATCAAACAAACCCAAAATAAGGCACATTCTGCAGAATAATTTGCCTGTACTTTTTAAGTAAATGTCATGAAATAAAAAGACTATGGAACTCTTCCAAATTAAAGAGACTAAAGAAGCATGAGAATTAAATGGTATGTATGATCCAGGACTTCCTTGACTATAAGGGATGTTACTGGAACAATATATAAAATTTAAATAAAATGTATAGATTATATAATATTATCACAACAGCATTAATGTCCTGGCATTTGTTATATTATGGTTATGTAAGCAAATTCCTTATTTTTAGAAAACACATTTGAGCATCTGGCATAGAAAGACATCTTGTGACTATATATAGAGAGAAAATAAGAAGGTTAAAGTAAATGTGGCCAAATGTTCACATTTGGTAAATCTGGGTGAAGGTTATACAGAATTTTCTTTTCTTGCAACTTCTTTCTAAGTCTGAAGTTAGGTGAAAATATAAAAGGTAAGAGAAACAGTTTAATTACAGAAGGCAAAGCAAGACAGAAGCGAGCATGGGCTTGGGATGCAGGTGCATACTAACTATACAAACCTGGACCGATTGCTCCACCTGACCAAGCTTCGAGGTCATAATTTGTAAAATGGGGACATTAATAAAATTTTCTTGCTTAGAATTTTATGAGAATCAAATTAAGTTATTACATGTAAAATTCTCAGTACATTTACCATTAAAGTTGAGGCAACGGCATGAGAAGAAGGAGACAAAGTCAAAATACACTAAGTACTGAGTAGATTCAGGGCACTAATTCATGCTGCCCCAGATTACTGAACCCAGTTATACTGCATTTTAATTGAGTCCACCCTCTCTCTGTGCAGGGTTTTAGGCTTCTGACATTCTCATCCTTTCCCTGATCTCCCTCAGTCCTTCAGAACTTCCCAGTCCTTAATAAACTCAAATCTGCCAGATGATGTGAAAGAGGTAATCTGACTAACAAAAACTAGAAAACTAAAACAAACACACCTAAGCACAGAGGCAATATTACAAACAGTAATGAACTTGGTGCTGGATACTGTAGTATGTACAGATAACAAGACGCTCAGAACTGTGCACGTATTTCAGATGTTGGGTGCCTCATCAGCTCAGAGCACAGAATTAGCACCTCCTCAGATATGAGCACTTTATTTATAGGTTCTAAGTTGCCCCAGATGAAGATATAGTTTAGAGGTTGCTGAATTCCATCCCACAGAATTATTCTCTCATTGTGGAAGTAAATATTGTGTTCCTACTTCAAGAAATGACTGAGGCTAACTGACCGGCGGAACTGTGAGAATGGAAACTTTCCTAGCTCCTGAAGTCCTGCTCTGTGAAAGCTCCTATTTCTCTTCGTGGGAGAACCCTGTTGGATAACCCCCCATTGTGCAGAACTGTCCCTATCTATAGCTCTCTCTGGGACCTTTGCAGAAATATACCCAGTGCTATTCATCATGTCATGTTTCAAGGAAGAAATCAGAAATCTATCAGCTTTCAAGGCCTGAGTGATGGAAGCAGGAACAAAACAAAACAAACAAACAAACAAACAAAAAAACCACCTCAAATTGGGGCTGGTAGGAGCAAAGTTGACAACAGCTCCTGAGAGGCCATTTGTTTTCCTTATTTATCACCTGTCAGGGCAGGAAGGAAAAGGAAACCAAATAGGATATAGGACTCAGTAGAGCATCTAAAACTTGGCCTTACTTAGAGAACACTTATGAGGAATACAAGAAGAGCCTGTCTAGGGACAAGGGGCACTGTGGGCGGGACTCAGTGTGTTGTCATTTAAACTCAAGACGCCTTGCAGTGTAAACAGGGCTGTAGTCATTGTTCTAGCACAGCAATCACCTACTGGCCTCTCCAGGCAAACCAGATGATATGGTCACTGCAGTGATGAAGATGTTGGGAAGAGATTTATTCTAATTTTGGTGCTTAACTGTCCAGTTTCCTGCTCTTTTGTTTTAGAATATTTGAATATGCAATGCAGAGATGTGACAGTCCCAATAGCTCAATCTTTCCATTTTATAAATGAAGCTGAATGAGGCAAAGAAATTTTATTAACAACTGTAGAAATGTAGAGTAGCAGAAATCAAAAGTCTCAGGGTACTGTTAATCCAGCCAAAGCCTGGAATCCACACTTCCAAACCACCGCCTCAGTCGGGAACCCAGTCTGGTCTGCACCAAGAAGACGACGTTGTCTCCTCACCACACTCCCATAAAAGTATGGCTGAGTATCAGATCCTGAGCACACTGCTCACCCTCCTTCCTCCAACCATGATGCCAGAGTAGGAGTTACACTTGTTGGCATGAACACCCACACGGGAGCCAACAGACCATTACAGGCATGAGCACACATGTCTATGCATGAAGCTGGGCACATGGACCCCAAGTCACATGATGGAAGAGATTATACCTGCATTTATAGGGACACTACATGCGTGTGGTGAGGGACTCTCTGTGGGAAGCATGCACCAGTGTGTTAGAAGGGCTGAACACAGCCCTCAAGAAAACCAGACGGAGGGCTTCCAGAGAAGCAGGGTGTTACCAGCCACCTTTAATTCTGTCTCTCTGTGAAAACCCAGAAGCTTACTTCATCCATGGCTTCCTGCGAGTGATTTTTCTCAAACATGAGGCTGCCAAATCCTCTTATCCTCACAACTCCCTGTGATCAATTTCTGCCCCTGCCACTTCGGGGCACTCCACTTTGCTAGAAAGGAGTAAAGATTAGCTCAAAAGGTTAAAAGATTAGCACACAAGTCAGTGTGGGGCGGGGTGACGGGCTCTCCATTGGGTGCTACTTCATCTCCCACCTCTTGCCCCTGGCCTGTCCGGGAATTAGGCTCTTCTTTGCCTCTGAGTTCTACATTATATATGGCTCCCTTAAAAATGCACATCTCTTCCCATCACTCAACATTTAGAAAAGGGGGAAAGAACAGGAAGAAGGAAGTAAGAAGCAAGCAGGCAGTAAGAATGAATGGAAGCAGAGAAGAGTAAATAGCTCAGACAGGTACAAGGAAATGCACCAACCTCCAACAGGAAATCTCTACATTATACATTTCTGAAGTGAAAATTACACACTTGGAAATTTCTAGAACAAACTATTTACAGATCACTTGGTGTATTCAAAGAAGAGGAAACCTCTGGGGATTCTTCTCAGTTTTACTA
>PVJO010021962.1:0-28940 GCA_004026905.1 Hystrix cristata | reverse complement strand
ATTGGACACACATGTTTAAATTCTGCATTATTTCTCTGGTGTGAGAAGCTGAAAGTGTAAATAAAGACTAAAAGGTATTACTTTGAGAAAGGGAAGAAAGTGTCTAAATGGGAAAGAGAACAATGAAGGGGGAAAGGAACAGAGGGACAAGAGAAATAAGAAATGGAAGGAAAAAATGGAAACAAAGCTTTTGTAAATAAGGAGGGAGGAAGGGGTGAAGGAAGGGGAGGGAAATGGGAAAAAAGAAGCAACAAGATATATCACGTACAGGTACAAATCCCCTATGATGAATGTTACCACCATGTCCATCTAAAATGCACCATTTTAAAATAAAATTTAAAATAAAATACCGGAGCAGTGAGAGCAGGAAGATACTATTAATACACAGAGCTGACACCTGAAAAACCAGAGTAAATATTATGCCTACAACTGAAAACGCAGAGCAAAAATTGTGTCACGAAGTAAAAATCCTGTAGACTAGCTCTTAAAAGAATTAAATAGAAACCAAATAGGATGGGCATGGTGGTGCACAACTTTAAACTCAGCACTTGGGAAGCTGAGGCAGGAGGATTGCTATGAGTCCAAGGCCTACCCAGGCAATATTTTTAAAATCCTGAAATACTACAGATAATTAGAATTAGCACACATTTTTTTTTAAAAGCTATTACATAGGTTGAATGATCTAAACAAAAATATTGCTTTAATAGATGACCTGATAGGGAAGCTCATCTGGTAAATAGAAATTATTTTTTTAAAAAGAAAAGAAATATTAACTCTGAAAACTGCTACCATAGTCTAAATGCCTGTGTCCTCCCAAAACTTGTACGTTCATACATAATTCCAAATACAATGGCATTAATAGGTGAAGCTTTTTGGAAGTAATTAGATGAAGAGGGAGAAGCCTTCATGAATGGGATTGACAGTCTTTACAAAAGAGGCTGGAGGGAGCTCATTTGCCCCTCCCACTACCTGAGGACAGAGCTAAAAGACACCATCTACAGGGCACAGGCCTTCACCAGATATCAATCTTTATTAAAATGGACTTTAGAATTCCTAGTTTCTAAAATTATGAGCAATAAATTTCTGTTGTTTCTAAATTACACAATCTGAAGTATTTTGTTACAGTACTTTGTAAGAACAAAGACAACTGAAATTGGAAATGACAATAGAAAAGGTCAAAAAAACTTTAGGATAGATACAAAGAAATTAACTACTCTGACTGAAAAATAGAGAAGAAACAGCATAGGAAAAAATGTAGCTTACAGACCTTTGGAAAAATAGTGAGAAGTTTAACATAAGTGCAACTGGAGTCCCATAAAAAGAAGAAAGGTCAGATGGGAAGAAAGCATATTTAAAAGAACTGTGATCAAAACATCTCTAAATTTGGTGAAAAAATACCAGTGCATAGTCCTCATAGTCATATTGCTAAAAATCCAAAGATAAAGAAAAAGTCTTGACAGTGCCCAGTGGAAAATAGCACAACCCATAAATACGTGGTTATAACCGATTCCTCATTAGAAACAAGACAAGTCAGAAGTCAAAAGATTGATATCTTCAAAGAATTGGAATCACTTCAGAAGGAAAAAAAGAGCAGAAAAATTACCTACACAGAATTTTATCTCCAGTGAAAATAAAAATAAGAAAAAATTAAAGACATTTTCAGGTAAATGAAAGCTGAGAAAATGTATTGCCACCTATATTATAATGTATGCTAGAAGAATTTATTCAGGCTGAAAAAATATGATAAAAGTGAGAGTTGATCTACAGAAAAGAAGGATAAAAAAATAATAAAAATAATTTGCAGCTATATAAGAGACTATCATTTTCTTTTAATTTATTTAAAAGAAAAATTATTGATAAATACCAATGTATTATCGATCTATAACGTAAAAAAGTATATAGCACAAAGAATGAGGAAAATGGAATTGGACAATCACAACTTTTATACATTTATAAAATACAATTTTTTAAGTCAACAATGTAAAATACTTCAATATTAATCTAAGAAGACTCATGACATATTACAGTGCCTAGAGAAACCAATTAAATGTGAATTTAAAAAGTTAAGAGCAATCTACATATCTGTTGATAGGTGAATAAACTATGGTGCCTTCATGTAATTGAATATTAGTCAGAGATTAAAAATAACCAATAGTATGATATGAAAAAAAATGGATGAATTCCTCAGACTTTATTTTGAGTCACAGAAGCTCAACACAAATGATATGAAGTCCATGATGGTAGAAATCAGTTCTGCAATTGCTTGAGGGTGAAGAGGTATTTCAATTTCTAAATAGCACAAGGGAACAATCCAAAACATTGTTTGCATGGCATTTTCAGAGACTTAATGATTATGTAGTATATTAAGATTTACAAAGATGTACAAAACATACCAAAAATAGCAAACAGAATTATTTTTCTTTTTTTCTCTCTTCCTTTTTTAATTATTATTTTATCAGTGCATGTTTACTTTACATGAAGTTTACACTGATCTTGGGGAATAAGTAGACACATGTACAATACAGCTTGCTTTTTTTTTAATCTCCTTCCCACCTGCCTCCCTCTCTCTGCCTCTTAATTCCTTTTCCCCATTTTCATTCCTCTTACTATTATTATGAGTTCATGTTTATGGAACATAATATTTATGCTCATTGAGGCTGTTAGGTTCCTATAAAAGGCATATCTTACTTCTTACTTCCATCCCCCCACCCCATCCCTTCACCCTCGGTCTCCTTCCTGGACCCTTTCCACTTGCAAGAGATGTATCTTTTCGTTTCCTTCTATCCATCTTTTATTATGCTCTATGTACTCTGCCTTATTTCAAATGAGAGATACTATATGGTATTTAAGCTTGTGTATCTGATTTATATCATTCGACATTATATTTCCCAGGTGCATCCATTTTCCTTCAGATGTAGTGAATCTACCCTCCTTCATAGCCAAGTAGTGTTCCATTATGTACAGATAGCACATTTTCTTTATTCATTCGTTGGTTGACAGGAAAACAGGTTGCTTCCAAGATTTAGCTATTATAAGTTGTGCTACTATAAACATTGTTGTGCTACTACAATACATTGCATGTATTGCTGTAATAAGATGTCTTATTTTTCAGTGCAAATACTTTTTACTGTTGAGCTCTCATTGCTACTGAAAAATAAACTTCAAATTTTTCCCATTGAAATTTTCACCATCCTGCTATTTAACACAAAACGCTTACTTCAGAGTACCTCCTTTCTTTAATTCTCCCTCCCAACACGGCATGTCTTTGTAGTAGCTTCACTTGGGCCTTATGATGTATCTGGGCTTTTCAGTATTCTTGGAGTACAGCTTAGCCTGATTGGTTGCTGGTTGTTCCGTACAGGTATCCGGAATTGGGGCCAGCTAGTGTCATCTATCTGTTTGTAGGTCATACTATGACCCGCTGCTGGGGACTGGATGTTGCCCTGAACTCCTCTTGGTTGCTCTGATTTGACGAATCATCAAGCTTCTGTCATTGGTACATAACACAGAAAATTCTGAGTTGTTGTCTAGCTACTGAAGTTAAAGTGGAGTTGTTTAAAACCCAAAGCAATGATTTCTTACATTGTTTTGGTTCCAGGGCAATAAACTCAACTCGAAGTCTCAGTAGTAATGGGAAGGCTAGAAGAATGGAAAGAACCAATGATAAAAATGCTTTAGGTCAAATGTCAAAATAGCATCTGGTTTAAGCAGTATTCCACTGCATGCATGTACCAAAGTATGTTTAAACTCTCTCCTTCTGTTGTGCAGTTACTCATTTTCTCCACTCTTTTTTTGACCACAAAAGCAAATTTTAAGAGCGCTAGAGACAGGACTTGCCAAGAGGAGACAGAAAATAAGGGTGGAAGAAGCCCGCGCCACTGCTCAGCCTCCTTTCTCCTTCAGATGACTGACTGGCCTTACTCTTAGACTATTTGCTGAATGGTTAAGGATTCAGGATAAATGTGTGTTTTTCTATGTTTACACCATCAGAAGCTCCTCTAATGAGCTCATCAATGCTCTTATTATACGTGCTCATTTCCTCAGACACAGTGCAAGAAATATCTTGGCAGCTTATATCAGCAGTTTGCAATCTCAAAAAATATGTCTTAAATCTATAATAACAATGTTTTTAAAAACTGAAGTGCTGTATCTAGACTCAGCAGGTATTACTTAAGATAATCCAATTACTTACACATCTTTTTTTCTGAAAATTAATATCTGTTGAGGTCTCTCTCCCCCTAATCACCCCCTAAAATATCACCAAGTGCTATCAGCTCTACTTCCAAATTCCGTCCTCAGTCTTTCCTCTGCTCTTCATATCCAGCCCCACTGTTTCTATTTCTTCCATGAATTTTGCAAAGTTAATGACAGCTTTTGTTTTATCCCCTACCACCGCTCACATAGCAACCAAAAATAATGCATACATAAAGTAGATGATGTCCCTATTCTGTTTATATCTGGAATGCTCTGGGCAAAATGTAAACAACTCACCAGCATCTTAAATCAGTGGGTAATCTGGCTTCTGCCTACCTCAACTTCGTCTCACATTTCCTTAAACCAGATAGAGTTTCTTTCTGCTCCTTGAGTAACATGGGCTTTTTCCCACTTCTAGAATATTATACGTGTTTTCCCTTCTTTCCCATGTTATCAGTGTAGTAGACTCCACCCCATCCTCAGATATCAAATGCAATATTACCTTCTTAGAAGACCTTCACGTCAATCTAACCAAAGTCTCCTAAGAAATTCTACCTTACCTCTCTCATTTTGATCATGCTCCAAAGATATTTTTGTTGGTTTTGCTATTTGTTTATTGTTGGTACATCTATTTTCAACAGGTATTTATGTTTCTGCGAAAATAAACTTGTGAGTTATTCTCTCTTGACTACCTAACCTTTATCCAGAGCCTGATATATAAATGTACTTGATGAATGCTAAGTGAATGCCTGAATCACTTTACTATGATTCTCGGAGTACTGAAATTCTCACAATAACACCATCATCACCTGGAACAATATTGGAAATGCAACTCCAAGTTGCTTTCCACTAGACCTACTAAATCAAACATTCCACTGGGGCCAGCTGTCTGTATTTCAATACGCCTTTAATTCATAATTAAATTTGTCTTCCCCATTTTACCGATGATGAAACTAAGAAAGACTGAATAATTGGTCAAAGTTAAAAGATGATAACTTAATAATAACCACTAACTTGAAAGTCCTGACCTTCACCATTAAACCTTGCTTCCCTGGAAGTTCCAAGTACTCAAATATCAATAGAATCAGGTTTCTGCCTTCAGAGTCAGCATAAAGTGTCAAATGTTTAAATCTATAATTCTAGAATTGTGGGGAAAATGGCTATTATTGAGTTATGTACACGGTTCTAAGGGGGCAAAGAGGCAAGATAGGGAAACTGCCTAGAGTGATCAGGGAAGGCTTCTAAAGCAAATTTATTTCAGGTGTGTCTTTCATAATAGGCGAGAAAGAACTGAACAGAAAATGAACAGAATGAATTATTCTATGTACCTTCAAGTGAGGTTTGGGATGATTTGGAGCAGGTGATAGAAGAAATTTGAGACTCCAGAAGTAGTAAAACTCTAAATGTCCCTAACCTATATTAGTCAACTCGGACTGCCACTTAAGAAATATCATAAATCAGGTGGCTTAAACAGTAGACATTTGTTTGCTCACAACCCTGGAGCCTGGCAAGTCCAAGATGAAGGTACGGCATCACCGATTACATTCCTGGCACAGGGCTCTCTGCTTGGCTTGCGGACGGCCGCCTCCTCACTACAGTTCTGCTTGTCCTCTAGTCTATGAATCCACGCGGACAGACCCCGAAATCTCTCTTATTGTTATTATAAGGTCACTAATCCTACAAGATTAAAAATTCTACAAGATTACAACCTCATTTAACCATAAGAAACTCCTGAAAGTGCTATTTCCAAATACAGTCCTATTGGAGGATAGAACTTGAACTTATTTATTTTGAAGGGACACAATTTAGTCTGTAAGCACCTGCCTACTGTGTTTGACTATATCCAAAGGGAACTATGGAATTGTTGGAAGACTTTAGCAAAAAAAGAAAAGACTAACAGTTTTTTTATTATTCCTTCTCATCAAGAATATAGTATTTTCATATTATAAATGGAGGCTTAATATAATTCCAAAGAAAAAATAAGCCAGTAATACAATTATGAGCACCTTACCTAACTGGACAGTTAAGTTCTCTATGTGGTACCTGTCAAGGGTACTTCAAAATTTCAGCCACTTGCATTCTGCTTTGGCTCCTCTATAAATTTTGCATAATATCATGCTGTTAGTTGACAGCCATGTGATATTTGTGAGTTAAGCTTGAGTTAAACATCATTTCACAAAAATAATGAAAACTGATGATAAATGGAAAGTTTCCATTCCAAATTGTCTGTTGCTTATATAGTAAGGAAGATACTGGAGATTTTCTTTACCAAAAATGTTGGGTTTAAGATTACGAAAAATTTGCTTTGAAGCCAAGGAGTAACAGTTTTAAATGTATGTGCATAAAAAAATTACATGTTCTTCACATGATAGTTGACAAATATTTGACTTTATAAGTATAGTAAAACCTTTAAATGCTTGTTCCTTGTTCTTAATAAACACATTTAGATGATGTTAGAAATACCCTATTAGTATTATATTGTGTGTCCCCAAGATTAGGGTACTATCACACTAGCCAGGAATTCAATTGTAAAAATTCTGGAAAAACTATACACACAAAGTGTTTTAATACTAGGCATTTCTGTATTCAATGTAGTTTTCATAGATTTCTGACTGTTTTGGTGTTCCATGACTATGTGCAAATTGAGAAAAGGAATCACATCTTGGATAGGAGTGAGAACATTTGATTTATAGAGATTCTGTTCAGTTGCAAAGAGAAAGCAGTGAAAGCTATTAATAAGTCTCATATGCAGGACTGCATTGGAAATTAGAACACAACCGTGGGACTACATAAACATTAAAACAAGTTTGACCTCTGAGTGCTGTAGAGTGTGTGATTCATCAAAAGCTATGGTCCTTCGAGAAGATTTTATGGTTCCTGTTGAGTTCCAATGAAAGCAGCCTCCCAAATTGAGTAACATGAACTTCAATTTGCATGTGAATATTATTGGGACTTTACTGTGAAGAAATGCTGTTCTCTTTCACAGTTTTTTCCAAGACACCTACATAAATTATGCTATGAGAAAACACGGACTTGCTAAAAGTGACTGCATATGCAAATTGTTGATTACTTTTTTAAGTGAGGATGTATTCAGCAAATAAAATGGACTTTCCCCCTCTTAAATTACGATGAATACAATATTGGTTTTAGGGGGGAAACTCTCGCATGCCTGGAGCACACTCACAATTCCCGGGAAGGAAATGAGAAGAGTATGAGTTTAAGACCTGAGCAGGCCCCTCTCTGCTTCTCTGTAGGGTCTTTCCAAGAGCCCTAAACTATTTTCTGTCTTCTTCAGTTTCCAAGAATAAAAACCACAATATTAACAAAATGAGTTAAAAGTGAACAAGAACTTACTTTGTATCAGGCTAAACACCAATCTCATTTAGTCCCGAGACAATCCTAAAAAGGCAATACTCTTGTTGTTTAGCTAAATCTAAGATGCTGCCAACTAATTTATGCAGCTCTACACTGAACCCAGTTGTGTTCTTCTTCACAATTTCTAAGTCTCATCTGTTTCCCAAGTCTAGACTGCTTGTGTCCCTCCCAGCTGAGGTGCCACAGTTCCCTGGTTATACCGATGGGATCACTGGGCCAGGCATTCCATATGCAAACAATGAGTGTCCTCCTTCCACTCTGTTTAATATGGTGGGTGTGCACAACTCTAGCCCTCAGAACCAACCCACCCAGAGCTATGTGAGTTCTAGACTTCCCAGTGGCTATCTAGAGGTAATTAACAAAACCCAGGAGTACATGAAATTAAAACAAACTTTAACCAATGAGAGATAGGAGATGTGAAGGAAAATTTTTACTATTCGATCCATCCATACATATATTTTCATATGTATTTCATATACATATATGTATATTTCACATATTGATTTTTCATATACATATATGTGTATGTGTACTTACATATACACACATGAAACAGAGAGAGAGAGAGATGCAGTGGTTTTCTATGGATTTTCCAGATGTATCCTTTCTAGCTTAGAACCATCTGATTTTCTTTGAAGCCTGGTAATAACATCTTCCGTTTATGCTTCAGTCCTTTGCTGATCTTGTTTTCTTTTGTCACTGTTTGGACTAAATCTCCACCTCATTCTATATTGCCCACTAAGTTTCAGTCTGTAATTACAGCCTCAGGCTCTGTTTTCTAGGACAATCTACCAAATACACCTGGACATGACATGCATTTTAGGGTGGATTCTAAATTCAGAGATGTTAATGTATACGAATGCTTATATAGCTAATGCCAGGCACTATCCTGAGCATTTTGCATATATTTAATTCTCTCTTTCTCTGAAAATAAGACCTAACTAGAAAATAACCAGCCTTGAAAAGGCTGATACCAAAAATTCCAACCACTCAGATATCAAAAATTGCAGCCCCAGTCAGCCTGTCTTTGCCTTTCCAGCCTTACCGAGCAGCCGTGAATCAAGAGAGTAGCGATGGCAGGCAAGGCAGGTAAGATGATTGAGGGGGCATTTTTGATATCTAGTTTTCGAGGCCAATTATCTTCCAGCTAGGTCTTACATTTCAAGGAAACAAGGTCATTGATTCCTAACAGTCTCCCTTTGAAGTCAGTATCTGATGCTCAGAGAGTTTATGTAACTTGCTGAAAATCACACAGCAAGTAATTGATAGAGCCAGATAGGAAGTTGATTCTTTCTGGTGTTGAGCACAGTACATTCATCTCTACACTTTACTTTCCATACTTGCCTTTTTCCTTCACAAAGCTGAATTAACTTACTGATGGGAAAGTCAGCATCAGGTCACAATGGGTATCATTTGTTTCAAAGATCTATTCAAAAATATATTTATGTTAAGCCCATCTTTTTTCTTCTTAAATACCACATCTTTGTCAAAGCCTTTTCTCAATTACTTCATTACATAAAAATCTCTCCCTTTGAGCACTGTCAGTAATTGTCATGTATTATCACATATTATCATTTAAAATAGAGAACAGAATTTAAATGTATTGAGTGTTTATTAGGTATCAGATACTATATGGGCATATATACACATTATTAAATTAATGCTACAAAAATTATACCTGGCATATACTACTATTCCATTTACTCTTGAACAAAACTGTATTGGAATGTTTAAATAACTTGCTAAGGTCAGAGAGCCAGGACAGATCAGGAATTATCACTGCTTAGGATATCCTTTTATTATTACTCTGCCTTTTTTTCTTCCAGAACATACGAACCTAGTTGTGGATTTCTCTATATTCACTATAGTGCTTATTGCAACATTGCTTGTGTAAAAGTGGCTCAACAAATGGAAAGAATAAACAAAGAAATGAGTATAATACAAGTATGTCTTCAAGTATAGTAATGGGGGAGTATTGTACTGCAATGGAGATTATTCTATCCACAGATTCTTCTTGGCTCTATTATTTTTTAAATTATCTAAAATCATTTCTCTATGGTCATTTTTCTTGAATAAAAAGAAATTCTTGGCAAGATTCAGTATGTAAGTGCTTCATTATTTTTATCTTCATGAGAACTTTTATTGTAATTCTTACTCTTAAGTGTGTCCATTTTGGTTTCTTTTCTTTCACTGAAAAAAAAACACGCACACACACTATTATAAGCCTCGTTTTATCCCACTAAATGATGTATGTATGAATCTGTCGAAAGAGATGTCCTTACACTCTGTAGGTCTCACAATCTTTTTTTCCAGCGCTACAGAACATTCTAGTGGAGATGAGCTACATAAATTGGGGAAGGGGTGTAGTAGGATAAGTATAACAGTTTTTTTTAAGGCATTAGATTTATATTCCAAATAATGTGGTACTTGACTTAGCCACCACAGCCAAAAATAGCATAAACTTATTTTGCTTGCCCATTATACATCCAAATCTAATTTATCATCCCCTAGTTAAGACTCCAAGGACTTTTTTTACAAACGAAGTTTTCCAGGTTTTTCTAATCCATTTAATACCTGTGTTTAGAATTTATTTAGTCCCAAATGTATCAAGTTGCATTTGCCAAAACTAAATCTCCTTCTATCAGTTTTTTATCCTATTACTGACCTTCTTAGTTTCCTTCATATAACTTTTCCAGGTAGAGCCCCTATTATACTCCAGCACAAAGCCCCTATCTTTTAGATACACTGCAGTGTGTTTGATGAACAGTGACCCTGTACAAACTAAGTATAATAGTAATTCCACCTCCATACATGCACTGAAATAATTCAGGCTCCTAGAAATAAATCACACGTACAGAAATCCACCCCAGGCCATATTCTTCTGATGGCGTGCATGGCTATGAACCCTGCATTGAATTCTCTGCCAAACTATGGGGACTGCTAGAAATTGCAATGCTCAATTTCAGTCATTGACCTGGTAGACGTATTAAGCAAAAATTGAATTTAATATACATTCCCAAGTCCTAAAATTAAATATTCTCCAAGTCTCAAAGTTCTAGTGCTGGATGTAAGCAAGCTTTGAATTAAACATTTTCTTCCCACTCAAAACCAGATATAAGCCAGTATAAGCCAAATGATATACTGGCTATAATCTATAAGCATAATGTAATGATTCAAGTTATATAACAGCCTGACACCCTGTAAATATCTTGAATAAAGAAAATGATGAGGTGAAATCTTTCACATGTAAAGAGATAGTGATAGAGATAAAGAGAGATGATAAAGATAGAGATAGAAACAGAAATAGAGATAAATCTCCACATGGATGTTTTCTGTTAGTAGGCATCTTCATAGATGAATAGAAAGCATCAGCTAGAGAAAAAATCATGACTAGGATACTAGGATACAGGAAGCCTGGATATATTCCCTCCATAACATGAACTTACTGCTCTGCTCAGCAAATTAATATTTTTCTTTGCTACATTTTCACCAGTAACTATAAAGTAGAAGTAGATCATCATAAAAGAAGACAACGGTGTGGCACTCTACAATTTATTTTCAATGTATTGAATTCCACAATAACTCAGTAAAACTAGAGAATTAATTTTTCTTATACACGACCAAAATGAAGCAAAAGCGACTTCAAAAAACATAGTTTTATTATCTTTTTCATAAGGCTTTTAGTTTTTTTGATAACCAAATTTTATGAAAGTAAATAATAATAAACCTTTAACCAGAGTGGAATGAATCATTCTTGCATTCAAATAAATCTTAACTTTCAAACATCTCCACTGTTGTGAAACATTAAATATAAAGCTATTAACTACACTTGATGTTACAGTTGATGTTAAACAATTAAAACCAAAACAATCTGTGCCTAGTTTATTTCAATTAACAGCAACAAATGTACTGTAATGATACTACCTGTGAATTGAACAAAATGTGATCAGTTAACCAGTAGGACTCATATTCAGTATTCTACAATCTTAATATATTCTATTAACAATTATAACCTATTGTGTTTCTAACTGAGCTACTGTATACTTCCTTAGAATAATGACAAAACAGACGGAAGTATTTGGTAGAGAGAGACAAAAATGTCTTGCTGTTGCTCTGGATCTTCAGAGTAGCGTACTGGAAGGCAGATCAGATCGCATAGTGATCCAGTCAGGTTTCCAGGTTACATAGAAAAGCAAGCCTGGTGGTTGGCGTTGAAACATTCTTCAGTTTCAGTGAGGAACACTGCTAGACCAAGGTAGCCCCACGGTGCAGAGGACTCATGGAGAGTTGCACACTGTTTTCTGAACAAATGGGAAGCACCACGTATCCTCTTTCGGAGAAGTCCCTCCTGTGACCCCCACCTTGACGTTCATCATCTGTCTAGAACACACTGCAGTGGGCCGCACCTGGGCTGCCTGCTCCCCTCACTTGTGGAAGATTTGAATCAAAGGAAGACACTGAACTTCTTTTGGACAAGGAGGATCGAGATGAACTCTACTTTATTCTTCTTACGGGCCTTCTGACACATTATTGAATTGCCCAGACTGGAGAGACTCCAAGGACTGGCAACAGATCCACATCGACACCGACTCTTTCTTCATGGCATCTACATTTCTTAGAGCAGATAGTTCATTCTCAGTCTAACTTCTAGTACAGTTGATCTAACATCTGGAAATTTACTCGCAATGTAGCTAAACCTCTCAAAATTTTGTTTTTCTTCCAGAAAGGTAGATACTCTAATGGATGGCTTTTTGTTTGTCTTTTTCTACCAATAAAAAGCTTTTGAAGTATAAAATGTACTACCATCACCATTTGGCACAAAGTCCCTTGGAGAGCTGGGCCTGCACTGAGCTGTCCTGGCCAGGCTGTTACTTTCAGGCAAATGGCCTCCAAGATCAGCATTACCATCATCAAAGGTCTTCTGTGTCTCCCAAGACCTTGGCTGCATCCTTCTAAATTCGGGGAACTCTGAGCAATAGACCGCAGAGCTCTTCAGTGAGAACGCCTCTTAGGGCCTGGCAGGCAGGATGGACCACAGTGAAAGTGAGAGAGGGGACAAGAGAAACAGTGCCTTCCATGCTTTTTCACTTCTTGACTCCTAAAGGCACTGAGGCAATGTTTTTCCATATGTCTAGTTGGGTCATTAGTTAGGAAACACCATGTTAGAGGATTCGTGGGTCCAGCACTGGCCACTGCTCTTCTGTCATAAACTTGTCTGTGCTGTTAGAAACCTAATCCAGCTCACAAGGATCAGAGAGGATTCCATATGTCAGTGCCCTTCTTCATTTGAATCTAGATCTCCTTAAATTTGTATGTGAGAATTACGAGGAATCCTACATGAAGGGGATACTAATTTTCCCTTTAAAAACTAAAGAAAAATAATCAGAATTTTTCAAGTCTCACCATTGAGTGAGAGGTTCAAAGAGGGTAAATAATTTATGTGGAACCACTTGAGTCATAGCAGGAGTAGAAACTGCACTCACATCTGATTCCCAGGCTTCTGCTCATCAAACAACCACACTATCACCTATGATCTCTTGTTACCTGGGTGACAGTGGAGAAAAAGCAAAGATTTCTCACCTGGCATGCTTCCACAGTGCCTATTCTACAATTTATTAAGAAGAACAGATTCTTAACTGAATCGAAGTACCAGGTCACAAGAGGAACCTAGTAAGCAGGGACTCACACATACCAAAAACTGGACTGATTGAAATTTAGAGATGCTGTTGTGGAATCCTAACTACATTATATACTACTTTAATCTCTTGTAGCCCTTGGTTAGCTCACCCATAAAATGGTAATATTGTGAAAAACATGAGATATATCATTGGTCCTAACCAGAAGTTAGTTTCATTCCTGCTTTCATTTTTATTCAAATGGAATCTGCACAAGATGAATTTTTTTGTGCTAATAATAAATTTTAACAATAGCTCTCATTCTTGACCACATGTTAGAATTACCAGGAGAGATTTTTAAAAATAGCAGTGTCTAATAGCAGTGTCTAAAAACCAGAAGTTCAGATTTGATCAGTTTCAAGTGGGCGTAGCATTGGGGGTCTTAAGAACTTCCTGGATCATTCCAATGAGAAGTTAATATTCAGAATGTAGTACGTGTTATGTACATGTACCAACCACATACAAAAAATGGAAACATTATATACTACAAACATGCACAAAAAATGGAAAGAGAGTCAAAGGATGGGTAGAGAAGGAGGGATTGAAGGGAAAGGGGATGAAAAAGGAATTAAGATATGTACATGTACCAACAAAGGTAAATTTTGTGTACTACACATATGTACCAATAAACTAAAATAAATAATGTTGTATGTTAAAAGCTAGTATTAATGAACACTTGCAGATACTAAGCACTGGCACATTGTAAAGCATTAATCATCATGGCGCGGTACAGAAAATACAATTAGTGTACCATGAATAAACTGAAATTCAAAAACATAATTTTTCCAAAGCCATACAGCTTGAAAATAAATACAGTACATAGATATTTGCATTTAGCCTCTGCTTTTGAAGCCCAAGCTAGTGGCCACCAGCTAATGTCATGAAGACAAATAGTCCAATAGTCCACTTTATGACATTGTATGGTACCTATTTGCTTCTGTCAGGGACACACCTATGGCTTCTTTGAAATTGTTAGCATGACATTCACACTGTGGTTCTAACAGTCATCTTACTTAACAGTCATCTTACTGTCTCTTAAAGCAGCTAAGCTAGACAAAAGAGGTCTAAATCACAGATCAGTTAAGAATTGGAGGTAGCAGAATTTGGCTATTTCACCCACACAGACTCAAACAGAAAATTTCCTCCTAGTCTTTACCACATTTTCAGACTCCACTTGTTGATCACCTTTGCTTGCCTCCTTATTGTTCATTGAATCATACTGCCAAATGAATCAATGGAAAATTACCATTTAGAATCAATGAGGGTTACTCCAAATATACCTGGCAGGATAAATGGCTGGGGGAAGGGAACTGGTGGTAAATAAGACCAAGTGGCAGCTAGAAGCTTCACTGGAAAGACACAGAAGCGGGAGACAATTGATTAATGCCCAACCCTGAGAGAAGCAGTGGGTGGAAGACACATGCCTGAGAGCTTGCAGTGGGGTCTAACAACGAGTACAGTCAGGGAAAAACTTTAGCTACTCAGCCACATTCAGGAAAACTTCTCTTTGAGCTTCTCCAGAGGATGTTTCTAAATATCCAACTGGGCTTTAGACCCCACTATAAGACTAAATTAAAGACCAAGAGACAAAGGCTATCGTAAACCCCAGAGTGGTCATGCTGAAGATGCAGCCCTGCATTACCCTGGTTTCCTTCTCCTTCATATTCGTGTTCGTCGACGGGAAGCTAAAGGGGACTCTAACCCACCAACATTCTGAATCCACCGAAGGACTAACATACTGTGACAATTTTTATTGGTGAAGTCAGCATATTGTAGTGGAATATTTACCTCTATCATCAGGAAAGGATTAGTCCTGCGAGCTTGGGCAAGTCACTTAAAGTTTTTCAGCCTCGGCTTCCTTACATAAATTAAACTTAACACAATTTCTTCACAGGGTTGTTGGGAAGAGCAAATGGACTAGTGTTTAAGAAGATTCTCGCCATCATAAAGATTAGCTGGCTCCCTCCTGTAGCTGCTGAGAGTCATTACCAGTAGTTAAATTAAGTATCCCTGCTGCTGGTTACCCTGGAGCTCGCAACACAGAGATGCCCAGTTAAGAAGCAGCTTGGACACAAATCAATGCTGATTGTTTTAAGTATCTATCCCAGTAACTTTCACTCTGGGCTTCTATTTGAGCATTATTTTCTTTTTCTTGCATTCGCCATGTCTCTCAGGATCCAAAGTTGCACAAGCTCTTTACTAATCCACAGTGAGGAAAACGACTCCAGACAAGGACTTTCTCTAGTGCTCCCTAGAACGGCTCCAAAAATAAATCTTGCATATGCTGTTTTCCTCTTTAATTTTCATCATACAGTTTCAAGCACACCACCAAAGATTGGAAAAAGTTCACGTAACAATTTTGTACAATGTTATAGCAATTGTCAAAACCACAATTAATCTTAATTACATAGATGTTCAGTTAATTTTAATAAAACTTAAGATTATGCTATGCTGGATATTTTGATATGTGCTAGAAATTTAATGACATATTTTCGTCTTTAGGGCACTTCCAATCCAGCATAGATATTTGATACTTAACCACACTCAGGAAAAACTTACAAAAGCATAGAGAACGCTTATAGAAAGAGAATTTCATGCGACATGATACAGTCTAGCTTGAGATTTGTCCAGAATATTATGGAAACTCCGGTCAGTGGAATATATTGGGACAGACAAGGGATTAATACATTTTGACTGACCTAATTTTGAATCCTAATGTGAATCTAAACACATAGTGGAAATTGTTGGGTGCATATAACTTCTGAAAAAAAAATTACACAATTGTAGGCATATCTTTGCTATTTAATTCAGTCATTCAATAATAATACCAAGGATACACTGGTATCGTGCCCCATGAAGAGAATTAAAGATAAAGAGAAACACAATTCCTGTCTTGAGAGTCTTACTGTCAAAGAGCAGAGTTAAATATGTAGTGGGACAGCTACAATATAGTGAAATAATAGAGAAATATAGAAAATATGTATTTGGACAAAGATTTTAAGATTAATTCTTCTATTGCAGATCAGGAAAAGCATCACTGAGGAAAAGACATTGAATTGAACCGAGGTCTAACATAAGCTGCAGAAGAGAATGGGGAAGGGGAGTACAGCACATTACTGAAAGGAACAGAAATCAAGGCACATAACACTTCCCAGAAAATGAAGGAAATCCTCCTCCCAACAGCCTCCAAGAGCAGGATTTTCTTTCACCTCCTACTTGTGTAGCACTTTCCACTTCTCTTAGTCCAAGGAGGGCACCACATCATATCTCTCACACAAAGCCTAGAAACATTTTTGAGCACTAAAATATGTGAGATTACATTCCTATTCTGACCTGTTCTGTCATGGGGCATAAGTCTCTTCCTTTTTCTGTTTCTAGTGGTTAGTGATTCCTGAGATAGCACAATTTTCCAACTTCTAAAGTTTTAAAGTCAATTTCTTTTTTTTTAATAGATTGTAAAGTGAAGCAAAGAAACTAGAGTGTTCAGGTAGTGACAGAAAACCCAGAATCCAAGTCTCCTCATTCATAAGGAAATACTCTTTTCACCACACTAAAGTTATCAAACTGGATTACAAATACTATGATGGACACTTCAGTCACCCTTCCAGATCCATCTTTCTCTCTACTCAGCTGGGCTCTCTAGGGCAGCTGATTTCTGTGGATTGCATCAGTAGGCTCCCCTGATGCCAGGCTTTGGATTGGTGTCAATGGGTCATAGAGGACAGAGAAAAGAAAACTTCAGGGTCTTTCCCCCTCAATCCTCCTCCCTCCTTGTGGGAAAGGCCATAGAGCTCTTTAGGTGGCCCTCTCCTAGGACTTCACTCATGCTGGTAGCCACTCCCCGCCCTGTGCTTCAGATCCAGCGACACTAAGGGTCCCTCAAGATTGTTAGTCCAAGGATGGCTATATTAGTTTCCTGTAACTGTCACAACGTTGTCATAAAATTGTGTTGCTTAAAACCATAGAAATTTCTTCTCTCACTATTTCAAAGGCCAGCAGTCTGAAATTGAGGTGTGAACAAGCTGTTCTCCCTCTGCAGTCTCTAGAGGGAAAATCCATTTCTTGACTTTTTGATCTTCTGGCAGCTACCTACATGCCAAAGTTTGAAGCACTATCGTTCTAATCTCTGCCTTTTTTTGTGTTGCCCCCCTCTCTTTTGTCTGTGTTTCCTCCCTTTGCCTCTTTCTTTAAGTCTACCTATGAAAACAATTAGGGCCCACTTGACTAGTTTCAGGTAATTTCTTTATCTCAAATCCTTAACTTCATTACAGATGTTACCACAAAAAAATAATATTCACTCATCATCCATATAAGGCAATATTCACAGTTCTGTAAATCAGAACCCAAACACATACTTTGGAAAGGTTACATTTCAACCACTATACTGCTGGGCATTCTATGCTGTTTTCCTGAACTCTGCCTTCCCTATTTGTAATAATTCCTTCACTGGGCTCTGCTCAATTATTCACTTTGATTATGCCATGTTATGGCTTATATCTAGATGTTTCCCCAAAGCCTCATGCAGTCATGGGTGAGGTTTTTAGGAGGTGGCTGGATTTAGAGTATGTGATGCTAGGATTAAAGGTGCCCCACCCTGGGTGTGGGTGGACACCCAAAGGGCAGGTAGCCTGGATGAAATATAAAGGCAGACTTGGTTGCTGCTGTTGCTTCACTGCTTTGCTGCTTTCTGCCTGCCTAGAACTTTTTTTCCTCCATGATGCCCCCCTGCCAAGCCAACCTGCCTTGTAGCCAGCCAACTATGAACTGAAACCTCTACAAACTGTAAGCCGAAATAAATCTTTCCTCTTTTAACTTCAGTATAGGGTATTTTATGTCAGGATTAGGAAATGTAACTAAGACATGCCACCATTTTAATCCAATGAAACACAAAAGTCCTTCAGTTACCCTGCAGCATACATGGGCATACGGGTATAAGTAGCCTCAAGATAAAATAATACATCTACCCAGTGCAACAATTTTACTTCATAGCAAATAACTCAAAATATTATTTTTCTACTTTAAAGCATAGAAATAATGTAGAGTAAAATGTAAAATCTACACGAATTTTATAGATAAGGCACCTGACTTGCAGAAAATTTGGTACCCACTGAATGAAAGTCATTTTTAGCTATATTTCTTGATTCACTCAACTAATAGGGCAAGCTAATTCTTCCTGCTATAACATGGAATGGTTTTAGAAACACTATCTTAGTATAGCTCGCCTTATTTTTTTATTTATTTTCTGCTTTTAATGATGAACTTCTTTGCTTGGAGGATTTTGTCCATAAAAGACAGGTTTTATGTAACTCTAAGCCTGTTCCCTTGGGGACTAGAAAACTCAGTTCACCTCTTTTTCCAATTTGCCAGCTGTGCAGCAGTAAGATGATCAGGTAGTAGAATGAGGATATGTTGGTCAGGTTAATGAGATTTGCAGTGTTGGACCATGAGCAAGTCTTCATTAAAGGAATCCTGGATGAGAGAGAAATCAGTCTAATATATAGTCAAATCTCTTGTCTCCATTAATGTTCTGGATGACAAGTGAAAGGAAGACAATGAAATTACAATTTAGCAGACTAGTAACAAACAAATGGTATATCTTTGCAGAAACCAACAACATTGGATTTTCCTCCATACTGAGAAATCATCACTAACAGACCAAGAAAAATGCAATAGAACACCGCGTCAGAGAAGCGTAGTGCCTCGCTTTGCCGTTCTTGGCCCTCGAAGCTCTTCTCACCAGCCCCCGGAGCTGCCTCCTAATGGTGTTACAGCTCCTGCCTGGGCCCTTCCCCACAGTGGACTATTTTTAACTCAGGAAGAAGGTGTTTTAGGAGTTAGATCCCATTTCACTGATGAAGATTTTCCAGTAGCTTTCCACATGACTCCAGGGAATGCCCCAGACCTCTGCGTTGACCGCCTACAGTGTTTCTCGGTGGGGGAGCTCGTGCCCCTAGAGCCCTTCGGTAAAACCTCGTGGGGGTGCTGTCACTGTCCGTGCCGCCGGACATCCTGCGCCAAGTGCGCGACTCACACACGGACGGATCTTGCTCCCACTTGGCTTTCTGGTGTCTTCTCTGGACACTGCACATTGTTTCATGGGGAATCGTGAACACCGACTTTTTAAACTATCATTTCCTTGGTGTTAAAGTAACTCATGATATTTGAGTCACCACTACATGACATCTGAATCAGGGTGCATTTTTGTCCTGTTTCTCTTGATTCCAACTAACGGTGAGTATTTGATCACTTCACTATGATTGCAGCATAATTATACTGAGAGTGTGTGTTTTTACTGATTTCTCAGGTACGTTACTATTGGGAATTGCATTAATTTTCTTTTTCTTTTAGGTGCGTAAGTACTATTATTAGCTATGAATTTTATGAATTTTATTTCAAGGAGTACGAGAAGCACTGAAAAACATTTGCTATGGTGTGGGCCATTGTGCCTAGTTGTGTACTTCACATAATCTGGCCTGTGTCTGGGGACCTCTGGTGTCCCCAGGGCATTATCCCATCCAGCTCCAGCAGCCTCCATGCCTAGGATCTACTCGAAGTCCGGCCTCAGGCCCTAACCCTTAACTGTTCCTTCGGCCTAGAGCACTCTCCCCTCAGATATCTACATGGCTCTCCAACTGAACTACTTCCGATTTCTCACACAAATGTTTCCTGAGCGTTATGGAGTCCCCTGACTACTCCTTTAAAAAGAGCAACACCCATGTCGCTTATTGGCAGATGATAACTTTTCTATTTTACTTGTACATGCATGTAATTATCATCAAACTTTATGTGATACACTGTGAGTTGCTCGTGGGTTCAGCCTTGTATTCCAACATTGCATGGACCAGTGCTCAGCATAAAACACGTATTCAAAGCATGTTTATGACTAACTGAACAGCTCTTCATTTTAATTTAAAATATTCATTTAAATCTTAACTTTCTTAATTTTTAGAAGTCCATTTGTGCTTGCTAAATAGTTTGTTTCTTATAATATCTTGTAGTTTCATAAATGTAACACATTTTCATGACTCTTCAAAGATTTTAATAGGAGGATATTGTAATATTTTTCTGCATTTTCTGTTTATTCCAAATCTTCCATTTATTTAATTATTCAGTTCTTAGTTACTGGCTGTTTTAATCTCGTTGCTTGTGCATCAGAGGCTTGCTCAAATGCTGATGGCCCTTGCCAGTCTACATTTTTCTAAAGGACCCTAAATTCCAAACTAAAGGTTCTGAATCAAGGGTAGACAAGTCCTGTCAACTGGTGTGTGCCGATATGAGGTGATCTGGTAGCCAACTGGCTTTCTCAATGTGGACACTCAAGAGTTAGAACTATTCTTTTCTCTGCTGTGGTGCTAGTTTTCTAAGGAAGGTTCTTCTTATCTCTTCCTAGAGAAAAATCAGCCTGGCTGATAACCTCTGGACCTAGGCCCTGTTCAATAAGAAAACCTGCAAATAGTTCATCTGTTTTCTGTTTCAGGCTTCTCAACTCATTCTTCCTTGTTGGCCATTCCCTCTTACCTCTCTTTCCATTCCACCACGGTCACTAATTATTCTACATAGCACATGAACATCTAGGTATCTAATTATTTCTTACAAAGACACCCAAAGAAATCCCCACCACACACACAGACACAGACATACAGACACAAAGACACACGCACACGCACACACACACGTACATTAGCCTTCACTTTCTCTGTGAGCGGGGCCCTCAACTCCGTGACTGTACTGGCTTATGGAGTAGATCTTAGTCTTTCTCACTATTGTCATTCTGCGGGCACTGAACTTTACTGTTCCTCTGTGCTGTTGCTTCACTACCATTCTTCCGTATATCATAAAATATCACTTGGTATTTGTGTTATGTCTTTCGTTCTCATTTTAGGAGTGCAAAAAAATGGAAAAGCGTTTAGTCCACCATTTTGAAATCACTTATCTTCTACAGTTATTTATAATGATTACAAAGGTTTTGGTGTTTTAATTTTTTTCTAATAAAACCTTTATTTTCTTTGATTCTTTCTGCTATTCAATTCACTTGGCCTGATAGTTTCTGAGTGGCCAGTGAGTGCCAGGCAGATATTAGGGTGGTCAGATATTAGGGTGACAGCGGTAAGCCAGAAAGACATGAGTCACCTCTTGTGCATGTGACAGTCCACTGAGGAGACGACAGCAAATCGTGCAGTCCCTGTGTGAAGACTGCCATGACAGGAAAAGTGCAAACTACTGAGTGATCAGTGAAACTGAAACAGCATTTAACATCAGATAAAACATAAAAAGTGAAACCAAGTGCAGAGGTTTGAGAGTGGGGTGGGTGCTAGGAGGACAAATATGCCATCCGGACAAAGTAACAGGCAAGTCCTAAGGAGGCAGCACGGCACAGCCGATCCAAAAGGCTGCGAGGAATCCACCTAGCACAGAATCTCAGAGGTAGCGAGTAGGCGACCCTGGATGAGAAGAGGAAATAGGCGGAAGCCTGGCAGTCTCTTGAGCTCAAACGTAAACTTCAGACTGTAGCCGAAGAACAATGGAAACTCGGCATTCCAACCAAAGATTAGCTACCATCCGTGTTATCTTGTGAGTGTGTATTTAACAGCTAAATCCCAATCCATAAGGACTGCATTTTGATACAAGCTTTCGTATAGGTTGACATTCTCTTTCAAATAACAAACTTCTCAACACACTATAATACTGGTATAGACTCCATTCTTTATTAATTTATGATATCTCCTTAATTACGTATATGCTTGTTATATGAATTAATTTAGCCTCTGAATTGTCTATTCTATTCCATTGATCTATCCAGCCATCCTTACATTAATATCACAAAATTTAAATTTTTTTAATTTTATAATATGTCTTTATGCTGCAACAGAAACGTCCCTCTTCTTTCTCCTTCAACTTTGAATTGAATTAAAAGATTGTGATTTGAAAAAAACAAATATGAATTTTCATCCTGTCACTAGAAGAACTTAAACTTAGACATGAAGTAAAATTGTGTCATAGTCTCTTCAATTATAGAAAAAGTAAAGACAAATATACATCAAAGAACTGATAAAGGAGAAATATAACTCCCAACCTGCTAGATGTCATTTGTGCTGAGTTCGTGTCCTCTGACACCAAAGAACAAATTCCAAAGGACAAAGGAGGTTAGAAGCAGGAAAGGTTTATTGAGAGATAGCTTCTGAGAGACAGGAAGGGTCCCTGAAGTAGGTTGCCAGCAAAGCCTTGCGTCAGAGGTAATTTATACAACAAAGTCACAATGTGGACACAGTGTGGGTCAAACTGCCATCAACCCATAGGATTACAAGTACAGCTGCTTAGCTAATATTGGTCCAATAACCAAGCGGGTCACATGGCAAGGGTAGGTGGAAAGAACAGATGCATTTTGGGGAAAGTGTAGATCCAGATGCTCTGGTCTCCCACCTGGGCAACTGACGCCTCTGTGGACTTCCTGGACCAGCTGGTGCTAATCACAGTATAAGTCCAAGTTACTGCTTATCCCTTAGGGAGGCATGTAGTTCTGGTCATTGCTTCTTTACCTTGAGGCCTGGTCTTCTTCAGTTGAGCCTCCAGACACAATCCTACCATCTTTATTCTTTCTGTTGACTTCCTTGAGAGCCCAGCCCTCTCTGAACATATATTTGTTTCTATCTAACTTAGCTGCCCGTAATAGAATCACCTCCTTTTTAGATAATGGCAGCAATAACAAACACTTATTTGACACTTGCTATTGTGCTAAGTGCTCTGTGTGTCGCGGGTGATGTAATGATACTGCCTAACTGTTCAGATGGTCCTTCAATTTCATCCAGAGCAATAAATGTTTTAATTATCCCCATTTTGAAGTTGAGACAGGGCTGCATAGATTAACCTACTTAAAATCACTTGCTCAAGAAGAGATAGAACCTGATAAATTTTGTTTAATATTTATCTAATATATAACAATTATAAATTGTACTTAATCTGTACTTGCAAAGAAATCTGTATAAGATTATACTGGATTCTGCAAAGTTTTTACAGTATTTTTGTCCATTTCCCCTGTCACTTCTTATTCATGTCTATACCCTCATACCTCACACTGTGATTTAAATATCAGTGTCAGAAAGTAAATACTTAATTGAATTGACTGTTTAGCTTTGCTTATACTATACCAGAAGCCTGAGAAGATGGAAATGGCACCATGGGAAAGCATTATGGAAAGAAAGAACAAATACAATGTAGTATTTCCTATACAACTTCAACACACACAAAATGCATTGACCTAGCATAAGCAATTCTGAATCCAGCCTCACCTCTACATGATCTGTGAAAGTTAAGGAATAAACATCAGACCCCAAAAGAAAAGGCAATGGAAAAGCTCTTGGAGCCAATACGTATGTTTCTGTAACAGTTGAATACCTTGTGCAAAAGGAGAACTTGCATTATGATAGAACAACTCTGACCAATATAGCAGCATTCTGTTATTGGCAACTTCAAACTTGGAATTGATTTAAGTTTAAACCTGGGTAACAATAAACCTTCATCAGTTAGCTGGTGCCCTACACAATAACAAAGAAACATATTATTTCAGTTTAGATGCTTCAGTTATATTAGTATCAGTAACTTCTTACAAAATCATCATTGTCTAGCACATGTAGATATTTTATCTTCCTGGAGCCCACCACTCTCCTATGAAAAGTAATTATCAGTTTCAGTATCTCAGGTAATCTCCATCAGCTCAACCAATATTTGAGACAAAACTCAAAGTCAAAACCACATTTATTTCTGACAATGCTTTCTATTCTGTTCAGACCAGAAGAACAATCTAGCAAGTCTTCTAAGACATCTCAACCTCTCATGCCATAAAGAAATGGATTTGTTCATTTCCTTTATGCTTAAAATGTACAGAGCACTTACCAAATAAAAGTTAATATATAATGAGGGATACACAGGTAAATAAGGCAATGGTTCTGCATTTGGGGGCCTGTAATCTACAGAGAAATGATAACATGAAGATACTTATATTGCAATGAAGAATTTTAAAAGGGATGAATCAGGTTATTTGAGATAATAGAGAAAATATTCACATGCCGTCAGTTTGGGAGACCAAGATAGAGAAGATCCACTATGTGATGTGTGTGAAAAATCACTAAAACTTTAGCAAACAGACATGGAATAAACATTGTTATTGAATCTGTCGTAGTGTCCAGATACTATCTTAATGATAGGAATAGCTAATTTTTATTTAAAATATACCATGTGCCACACGATCCCCTATGAAAAAATATTTTAATCCATTTAAAAATGCCTTCTAAATATGTACTACACGTACAAATTGTCTTCATTTGTAATGTTTCTCTGAAAAATGAAGAGGTTGTGGCCTGGAGAATCAGGGGAGCTGGAATTTGAGTGCATGTGTTCTCTTATTTGATAGCCTCACACCGAATGATCTCCCCTAGTGAAGTGTTCTAGACCTGCGCTGTCCAGTGTGGGAGCTGTGAGGCCCATGTGGCTCTTGGGCAATCTGAATTGAAATGTACGTAACCATAAAATACACATGAGATGTTGAAGGCTTATAATATTATTTACATGCACTTTGTGTTTCTTATTTTTGTTAACGTGATTAATAAAACTTACCTGTAAGTTTAAAATTACACACGTGGCTCACATGATAGTTTTATTGGACTGTTCTGGAGACGAAACAGATAAGGACGAGACGCCCTCTAGAGGATTGCTTTGCAGTCTGGCGGGGAGATGGGACAGTACACAGAGCGTTTCTACCCACAGCAGGGTGTGATTTCTGAAATGGGCACATACATATTGGTTTCTATGAGTTCACAGGAGACTGAAATTTCTGCTGGCTAGGAGAATCAGGTATTTCTATTGTCTTGGTTGCAACTGAATTTTCATAGAATCCCAAATGTGAATATTTTCTCTAACTCTCAGATTATTATAGAAACATGAAGAATCTCTGAAGCCCATTTTGAATTCCAGTGGCTCACTGGCTACCTACATAGAGAACAAAATGAATTAACAAAGCTCATGGCCATTTCAGAACCAAATTGGTCCAGAGCTGCTAATAACCAGTGTATTTCTTTCATCAAGTAAAATTTTTTAACTGTCTACTACATGTTCAAACAAAGATTCTAGATTAAAATAACAGTTACCTTCCAGGATCCATTTTGCCTTCTCCATTCATACACTATAGAAGGCAGTGTTAGGCCAAGGATTAACCAAAAGGCAGACAACTGGGTGTAAAAGCCAAAGGCCTGGGCCCTGCAAAACCCAAATCCCAGGGAGCCTCTGAATAATGAGAATTAATTACACCAAGGTAGCTTCACTAGGACTCCAACTGGGTTTTCATTTTTGATTAATTTAAAGAATCTCAATCTATTTTGTGAAGCAGCAGGATGTTTTGAAAGATAAACAAAGCTGCCTGCAATTTGATTTTTGCCTGACTTTATGCAGTTCCACTTTCACTTTTTCCTCATTCTCTGGATTGTTATGGACTACTTAGTCTTTGACAACCTAAAAAGCCAGATGCATTTCGAACCAGGAGGCCAAATTCTCTCCTGAGAAGTCTCCTCCGTAGGAATTCCTATATAAGGTGCTATAAAGTGAATCTTCTTGGCAGCTCTTGGAAGTCAGTTTTTTTCTCTTCATGGCATCAAGTTACCTGGAGACTGCTCAGCTTTACAGTTCTGGAGCTGCAACTTTCAAATGTTAATGTGATACGAGCAAGACCTCTTGAGACAGGAGACCACATTGAGATGTCATTGTAATTACAAGGGACACAGACCTGGCCAGCAAGCCAGGACTACATGTGCGCAAGAGTAATTTGCTTCACGCTAGTTCATCTCTCCTCAACTCCCAGAGGTCTGGCCCAAATACAGAAAAACCATAATGTTATGAGCACATTTCACAAAAAAACCTCAACAAAAAGTGATCTGGCATTAAGCCTCTACCTTACATAGGCATGATTCTAACTAGCTCTTACAACATTACTAATTTAAAATTATTCATTTTAAAACTTAGGAAAGTGAGACACAGAGTGACTAGGAACTCACAGAGTGGTTGGCAGCTAGGATCAGAACCAACACGATTAGGTCATTTGCTTATAGTAAAACAAGAATTCAAAGACAGACTTATTTGTCCTGATTCTATTCTCTTAAACTCTACAACAAATTTCCTACAATAAAGTATTTTAACAATGTACAGATGCATGTATCCCTTCCAACATTTTATAAATCACTTGATAGAATTTGTGAAATCAAGACAAGATTGTTTAGCATGTTTTCTCATCTATGAAATGGGTTAATGGTAATCCCATTGTTAAGAGGTTATTTGTGTTTCTTTGTAATAAATCATGCATTTTATTTTGCCTAATTGTTCCACATTTCATTCCACAGAAGATTTGAAATCACTTGGCAAATTAAATAACTCCTGAATGTCTCCATTTCCCATCTATAAATGTGGATAATAGCATAAGCTATATACTGATACCTAGGCCCGCTATCATGAAATAATGGATCTGAAATACCATATGCTGATAAATACTACAAGAGCGTGACTCTGCATTTGAGCTGAAGAATTGTAGAATTTAGAACAATGTTTTATCTTTTTTTCTCTCAACCCATAAAAGAGTAGAGTGAAAGCAAACAAGATACTTAATTCTCTTGTTTCTTTCAGTTACCCACGAGTTTGGGACAGCACAAATTCATCATGTGCACATGCTTCGAGAGTCCAAGGCAAAATGGCAACAGGCTTCATGCCCGAGCCAGCCACCTGGAAGCGTGTTTCTGGAAAGCAGGGTGAATACTGAGTTGTCAGCTTCAGGGGTTTTTGATAGAATTCAATACAAAGTATCATTTACTGGACCACTCCATTCTCCAAGTAAAGTAAGAAAGTAAAGTGAAGCCTTAAGAGGTAAATATTGAAACAGGTGTTAAAAGACCACCAGATGCCATAGGTAAATAGCAGCTGCTACAAGGAATGTGGAGATATCATCACCTGGCAACAGGTCCATTTCTCATAAGAAATGGTGGGAGAGGGAAAATCAGACATCCATGGTGTGTGGCCAGATCTCCAAGTCTATACACTTTAAACTTTCCTCAAAAATGAAAATGAACTATTAGAAAATGTGAAGAGAATGTAAAACATGAAATAAGAATGAAGTCATGACTCTCTACTGCAATTCTGATCTTCCTATAATTTTTTGAGGTTCAACAGTGTTATCTGGGTTATTTAATTGGCATGGCTCCGATTTTTGTTTTGGAAAATTTATGTGAGTGTCAGATATATACAAGGTATGTTCAAAACCTGTGGTGAATGTTTACATTTTAAATGCATTATGATAAAATTCACATTGCCGTTAATCCCCCTCAAAACACTCCCCATTGCTTCTAACACACTTTCCCCAACATTCTTGCCACTTTCTGAATCATTTCTGGATGTCCTGTTTAGTGAGTGCCTTTAGTGGAGGTGTCATGGTTGTCTCAATGTCCTAAATTCATTCTAAATGTTTCAGGAGGAAACATGGCCCAGTAGTAATCAGCAGCAAAGTATAGCCTGCACTGCAGAAGATGGACAAATGGAACATAACGCAGAGAAAAAACGAAGGAGTCTAGAAAGCTCATCCTGACTCTCGGGAAGGGGGAATCTCTCTCCACAGACACAAGGCAAGTCCGGAGGGGTGACAGCTCCAGGGAGGAACAAAGGACTGGACCATCGGCACTAAATCCCAAGAAAAGCCTGTGGTTATTGTGTTTTACTCTGAAAGTGCCTCCTTTTGCAGGGCATACTAGAGTTAAAGGAGAAATCCAGTATAATGCCTGCCATATTTGAGAGGGTTTTGTCAAGAGCCATTTGGAAATGTGATAATTATTTAAGACTAAGACACAGAGCAACTATAGAACAATTTTACTGCAGTTTCCAATATTACACTAACACAGCGACTGCGTAGAGACAGTCACAGAAGACAGCTATGGAGAGGATACCGGCTAATTATAGAATTACCAGGGAAGTTTAAGGCAAGGACAGGGGACCCCATACTCCAGGTTGAGAAGCCAGGCCTGGTACTTGTGGCTTTAAAGGGTGGCCGGCTCTGAAAGTGCATGAAAACCAGTAGTCTGCTTAAACCTCTGGCCCCGACTGCTTTCCTCATCAACCAGCCTTAAGCAAGGACAGTCCTCAGCTTGGATGGTTACTGCCACCTGAGATATATAAATGGAGGGACTAGAGGGCAAGTGGGGGGACCTCACAAATCCGCAGCCCATGAGCTAGGTGGAGAAAACTACAATTTGCTGGATTCCAAAACTGTAGGCCCTGGAAAGAAACCACTCATTCGAAAACACTGAGGACTCATTTCTTTTTTTTTTTCTTTTTTTTTTTTTTAATTGGTGTTTTGGAGGTAAAGGGATTTTTTTCCCTTTTAAATATTTTTAATTTTTATTCAATTGTTTTTACTTTTTTCTCCTTTTCTTGTTTTCTTCTGTTACATTTATCTAATCCTATTAAGTTATTTTTACTTCTTGGTAAAATATTTTATCTCACTTTTCTCTCTACCTTCTCATTTTCCATTGCTGAAATTTTTCAAATTTTTCTTCTTTCATTCTACCATTCCCCACTCCCTCTATCTTTACTAGTGTAACAATTAAGATTTATTAACCTCTATATAGTTAGTTCACTCTATTGCTATTGAATTATTTTTTCCTTGTTAGTGGA
>PVJO010021961.1:0-28966 GCA_004026905.1 Hystrix cristata | reverse complement strand
ACCTTTTAGTTTGTTCTCCGAGTTGGTTTGATATTTTCTTTGTATGAGGTCACAAAAAGTTAGGTAATAGCATTCTCCTTGGGAATGTCTGTTTCTGTGGTTTCTTCTGGGTATATGTATTTCTTAGTTCTTATAACCTTTAGTCCTCCATGGTTATTTTCAAACACGAGGTCATGGTTGGCTCTACTTGGTAATGTTGCTACCTCTACTTTATAAATCTTTAGGAACTTTAATTGCAATCACTGTGTATTTTCGTCTTCAATCACTCAACAAACATCTCTGAGCTTCCAGAAACTTAGGTAATGTGATTTTCGAAGGGTTTAAAAGTTCCAAACCTGTATCTTTTGTTTAGCTCCCAGACAGACACCGCGTACTCCTCTCAAGACAAAAACATCACAACACCCAAGAATCTCACAAACGCAACCAGGTAAATATGTATTTTGGCTTGACTAGTTTGATGTTAGTGAGGTTATTCTGTTGAATTACAGCAGGGTGAGTTTTTAAACTTTGTAAAAAAAAAAAAGTCTTACTTAGTACCCTGAATAGTATTAACAGTACATTTATTTTTAGACTTGATCAAAAAGTACATCATTGGAAGACCTTATTCCACAGAGCTTCTCATTGTTTAAGACAGGGATGGTTAGGAATGGCATTCTTGGACACAGTAGCCTGCCTACTCTCTGCTTCCCTCCTAGACTAAGATTGCCTCCTACCCCTTCCTGTGTCACTTAATGTGCTCCCCCTGCTGTTTAAATTATCACTAATATATGGCCTGCTTACAAAAGAAAAAAATCAGAGGTATAACCATCCATTATACTAGGAATGGTAATATACTACCACTAATGGTTTGCAAAAGGAAAATATTTGGTAGTATCAAAATTATTCTTGATCCAAGTAGTAATTCTAGATTCCTTAAGTATTCATATATTTAGTCATATCTCAGAATCTCTATTTGAGGTAGGAAAAATCTGTAGTTTTATTTGGCCTCTATTACCTGATTCTGAGAGAAATTTTACCTGTTACTAATTTTTTTAAATTTCTTAAAAGACTATTTATAGCCCACATCTAATTAATGATCTTAAGTTTGCCTTTGTGTATTCTTAAATCCATTTTAGTTAATTGCCAAAACTTATTATGCTAATATATTTTGCTACGTAAATACATGAAGGCACTAAGCTGATATTACCCAAAGAATAAACAAATTTGGTAACAATAAATACATTTTAAACATTAAGATATAAAAATTTCTGGGGAAAAATGACTGATTAGTTAATGAGTAAATAATAGAATAGGAAAAACATAAAATTTAAATTACTAAATAAACCAAGTTATTAAATCAAGTGTATTGAATTTAATAAGAAAGTAAAAATATAATTTTAAAAATTAAGATTTTAAAATTACATGAGAAGCAGTTCTCAACTTTTTATTTGACTATGTAGCATAGAACAAGAGTAAAAAAGAAACAGAAATTTGAAAAGCATGAAAAATAATGAATACTGGAATATAAAAGATGAAAAATAAGAAATGCCAACAGTTAAGACATTCGGCCTCTATATTCCTGGTTCATAATTTTTTTTAGTGAAGGAGGTAAAAAGTAGGTAACATTTATTCATAATTTTATCTGAGTACTTTGTACTTATAAAAATACGGTGCAGTAATTTAAAAGATTGCTCTTTTATTACTGTTGTCTAAACTTCAAATTTAATTTTGATTTAGACATTTATCCTTCTTTTCTTGACAAGACGTGTAGCGTGAGGATGGATAGAGTCCTGGTGTGACACGTTCCAATCCCTGACTCCGAATATTGCTGGAGCTGCCAAACTGAAGGGAGCCTCCTGATCTCGTCCCAGTTGAGGCAGCTTCCAGACTGGTGGGAAGTAGCTACAACCCAAATACTCCTGCCTTTGTCAGTGCTACTTAATGTAAGGGAATGACTTAAGAATTGATCATGAAAACAAAATACATTTTGATTATTCTTTTTTTAAAGTGAATGGAATTAAGTTCTCTCTTTTCCATGATGAGTATATTATATTACTTAATAGATCCTAGCAATACCTAGATTTTTATACTCTCTCAGGCATGTGTGTATATTACATACAAAGGTAACACAAAATATTGTAAACACAGATATTCAAATATTACTACCTCCTTCCTCACCTTTGGCTGGCTCTTGTAAATTCAACCTGCCATTTGGGAGGAAGAATGTAAGTATATTAGGCATGAAAAGACTCATCTAACAGTAGTACGAAATTCAACATGAGACACAATTTTCTCCATCTACCACATTTTAAAAATTGGGTATGTCACCTTTCTTGTTTTAAGTATGCTTATAAATTAGATAGCAAAATTCAGATGTTTGACATTTGAGGGCAAAGCAGGATCTGAAATTTGGAACAAATCAAGAAAATTTTATAAGTCAGTAAAGGTTTATTTTTTTTATTCCTGTGTTTATCAGTAATGATGACCCTATTGTTAATTTTCTATTTAGAGATCTTATATCTGAAATTGTGGGTTCTCCTAGTTTTGGTAGAGACCAAGACTATGAAAATTGGGATATACCGAGATTCTTCAATGCCAAATTTATAAAGACCCTCAGAAGCAGAAGAAATTTCACAACAGTATAATTTGCCTATAGGTTTGACATTTCATATTTGGTTCTCGCAATTACCCTTTGAGAAGAACAGATTTATTACTTCCACCTTAAAGTATTCTCATTTTTAAGCAAATTAAAATCTGGCTGGCAGAATTGAGATATATAGAGATCCAGAGCATCTGGAGCTAGTGACTGTGCCTGGTCCTCAGAATTTGGTTCAGCTCTTGGATCTGGTACTAAATAGCCATGTAACTTTAAGCACCAAACCAAGCCTTGCCTCTGTTTACTACCTTTAACATATAGCTGAAAATTCCTTCTGTCCAGCATTATGGTGTGAACCAAAGGGCATAATCCTTATAAAAGCATTGTTGAAATTGAAAAATGAACTATAAATAAGTTAAACATGTTCTTATTATCTGTTACATTTGCACTTTGTCATTCCAAAAGCCTAACTGTGGAAAGAGAATTTTCGTTTGTGAATATGTTCCTTTGAAGGTTTATCGGGGGCCTGAGAAAGACAGAAGGAGTAGAGTGAAACTACCCTTCCATTACATTGTTCACTTACACTTCTGCTGTTTCCAGAGAGGACTTTGTACTGTCCATGCTTTGTAGGGTTCTATTCTGACTTTACCTACTTTACCTTCAGTGCAAGACACGAGAGTGAGTTTAAGAAGAAGTCAAGCGAATGTATCCAAAAAGGAAAATCACTCTCCCATTAATCCGTCTTGCATTTATCACTCTTGTCTCCTCTGAAATGAAGATTTCAAAAAAATTCACGCTATCCTGATGGTTTGTCCAAACTTTTTTTCTCAGACCTCATTTTCTTAAAAGTATTTAAATTTCTAACCCATTTGTTTCTAGAGTTTATGATGAACATCTGTGTTGCTAGTACTTTGCTTTATCGTGTTAAAGCTATTCCTTGTTGTGCCTTATGTGTTAAGCGTAACTGAAAGATGCTAAAACCAAATAACTTATGATCTGGGTTCTCTCTTTCAGTTCCTAAGGGATCCCCGAGTGCTGCTTCAAAACCGAAAATGTCACCAAGTCCAGAAGTGTCATACACTACATCTGGTAAATGCTTGTCTCATATTTAAGCCGAATGCATTCTGTTCTGCACTCAGCTGAACTGAAACTTGAGAGTTGAGGGATGTGAAGTTAATATTTCGCATATGCTCAAATACCCTGTTGTATCATATGTGGTGCGTTTATCTCAGTTCTCCTAAGAGTTGTCCAGTTGCTCGTGTAGTAAAGCTATTACTAAAATCAAGAGGTGAGGTATTCTTGTAAGTATAGAATGACTTTTCTAGAACTAAAGCTCTCTTATTCCTGACTTAGAAAAATATAACCTGTTGACCATGCCATGCTCAAGATTTTCACCAAATAAGAAGATAAAATAATTTGGTTTTCCCTTCACAGGATGAAGGAAAAGTAAAATGGCACTTTACAAATAGAGGCAATGATATTTAGCCATTTACTTGGGCCCATAAATTTTACTACGCCCAACACTGAGGTCTTCTTCCTGACAGATTCTGTTTTTAAAGTTTATGGAGCAGGAGCTTGGTTTAAGAAATTTATTACATACAGACACACAAAGATTTGGGGCCTGAGGGTGTAACTCACTGGTAGAGCACATGCTTATCATATACAAGGCCTTGAGTTCAATCCCAAGACCACCCAAAACCTTTAGTTACAAATCTGTTTTTTGCCTATCCTCCGAGAAGGACTTTTGTTCACTTATGGAGAGAAATCTCATATTTACCTAGGATTATCTAGGGAGGAAATGTAGAAATCCAGATGTTACATGGGTCTTACCATCACTGCTGTGTACATCAAGTTATCAAATACCGCTAGGAAGACAACTGAACATTTCTTATATACAAATCGAGCTCATTGGAAACCAGAGAATCTGAGGGTTTTTTGTTTTTTTTTTTTGTTTTTGTTTGGTACTGGGGATCAAACTCAGGGCCTTGTGCTTGCTAGGCGAGCACTCTAACCACTGAGCTAAATTCCCAGCTCATAGGGAATATTGTAAGTTTTTCTGTTTTGTTTTACAGATACAGTTATTATAAATTTCTACATATTTTTAAAAGTACATAGAATATTCCAAGAACCAAAGAATTTCTAAATTATAGTTTGAAATGATGGAATTCCAGAAGCAAGTCCGAGTTTACTGGCTATAATTTTTCCACATACAGAGGGTATTGTTATTGCTGTAGTATAGTCAGGTTGTTGCTGGTGGTGCTAAGAGAGGTTTCTTTGCCCTAAAGTTGAGAACTTAACTTTGTACCATTAGGTACCACAACCAATATTATGAACATAAAGTAAAGCAATGATTATCTTCCCACTTTCCAATAGTCAATGTATTTTCAATTGTGAGGAGAAAATGGAATAGAAATTGAATTGTTATAGACAACATCATAGATTTGAGTTGTTCTAGTCTTCTTACTTGTAATTACAGAGGGTAATTGCTGTTACTGTATTCATTACGCCAATCTGTCTTACAATTTTTTTTATAATGCTTAATATTTGCCTTAATTCCACCAACATCTTGTTTTCCACAGAAATTCTGACCCAAAGCTTGTATGCCAACACTCTCCCAGGCCCCTCTGTTGGTCTCATCTACCAGCTCTTCAGCTTCATGTGTGCAGAGATGGAATTCTGTCTCTACACCTGCTGTTGGCCCTACCACTGTGGTCATGAGAGTTCCCACATGGCCCCAAGAGTGTGATACTTATAGGAATAATCATAAAGCAACCTTTCTACATTTATATTTTCTCAGAAATGTTCAAAGCTGAATTCTCTTGCATTGAGACAATTTGGGGTTGTATCTGAGGTTTGCATCCTAATGAATCCAACACCTCGTTTACCAGATCCTATCAGTTATACTTCAAAAAATACAGTAAATTTCATGTGTATTTAACATGTATTGGTATTTTACAGAAATAAACTTTCTGTAAAAGTCTAAAATGTGCTGAAATCAGGACAGAGTTTTATTTTATCATTTTGAGATGATAAAATATTCTGAGATATCAGAAGTAACAAACTTGAATGTCCAGACCTGCATCAAATAGTCAAGCACAGTCGGATTCGCTGCATATCTCTTCCTTTCTGTAGATTCCCAGGTATAACATAAACTTAATCCAGGGAGGCCTTAAACTCTTCGGACCATGGATCTGAATTATCTACTGCACCTGATGAAGACACTTGACAAACTGAGCCCACAGGCCATGTCCAAAGCAAAACATAAGTGCTTTTCTCTAGATGTGCCTCGGAGGAGTACTTTTGTATTAGGACTCTCCCTGACAGGAAACACTTGGAGCCCAAATCCAGGCATCCTGACCCAATAGAACTCTGTCTTCCTTGCAGATTGTTCTCTGCACAAAGACCTACCTTGATTTTGTGGTCATCCTGTGGCCACTAGGCATTTGGATAGATTTCAGACATTGGTAGTAAACCATGAAGAAAATTGAAATTTCAACAAATCTTCATGAAAGTCTTGTGTATTTCCTGTATTCTCAGTTGCAGTTGGATACTTTGGCATTTTTGTAGTTAGTTTCACATTTTCAAAAAAAATAGGCTTTTTGTGTAAGGTAATTAAGGCTAAGTGTCTAAGTCTAAGCATTTCCATTAAAACCTCACCTTTACTGTTTGGAATGATAAAGACCTGGACCTGGACCTGTTTGGTATGTAGACTCAGCAGGACTTACAGGTGGGACTATCTAACTAGTGCTTGAAAATAGTTTGCTGAATTTCTAAATGGAATTTAGGATTTGGGACATGGATTTTGGAATTACTTCTCACATGTAGATGGTCTTATCCTGGATCTAATCAGTATATAGCCAGAAATAATTTGCTCGTGCAATTACACATAAGGAGTGGGCAGAGATTGCTATCAAAAACATTAGAGATTACCAGGAAAGGAGTTGGGGAGCAGGTCAGGAGAAGGTCTGGAGAAGAGAGGACCAGCCAGCATGGCAGTGGGGTGGGTGGAAGGGGTCAGATGAGGCTGCAGGACCAGAATCCTGTTAACTGTACCCTTTGGGCTGGCTGCTTCAAAATTCAGCAGTTTTCAGATTCTAGAAAGGTAAAAGTGCGTTCACCTTTGATCACAAATATATTGATAGGTTTGCTGTGAGAAGTGTGAATAGCTAAGCAGGATTAATAAAAATTGTAACTACTACTTAGTTCAGTATTTACAGTGTCTTGCTGTTGAGCACATTAAAAAAAAAAAAGAACAAAAAACATTGTTTCCAGGACTCCTTACACTTCTGCATTTCAGGTAAGGGAACACAGACCACAGTGGCTGAAGAGGACACAAGTCAGAGACCAAAAAGCAGAGGCAGACACAAAGTTTTTCAATTAAAAGAATGAGAGCAAGAAAGGGATGGTTTAAAAGGGAGCCCACATCAATGGAATGGTTTTTGTTGTTGGTTTCTGGTTTTAGTTATGGTTCTTGTTCTTCTCAGGACACTGGTTTAGTTGAGCAATTTTATAGGTAGAGGGGGAACAAACTCTTGGAGAAATGGCAATAAAGAATAATGAAGAAAAAGATAATATAATTAATAGGAACTAAAAGGCCTCAGAGGAGATGAGCGGGAGGGTGACTCAAGAACATGGGTAATGCCCAGAACATGGTTTCCAAAAATGTAGAAGTCCCAGACCCTTTCAGACTAGATTTAAGGATACAAAACTGGAAGAAAAGAGTCTCGAAATGAAAGGGGGATGTAGCTTACATGTAGAGAAACAGTCTGCAGGCTATTGCTAGAGAAAACCTTATTGCAAACTTCATATTCCACCATCTTTATCAGAGTCACACATTAATTTCTTCACATATGTCTAGCAAAGTTTTCATACATGCTAATTTACCTCTGTGCATATTGGGCATTGTCCATTCATAATGGCCTTTTGTTAATTTTTACTTTGTAGTGGCATACTTTATTCAAAAAGACAGCTAATGTCTTTTAATAAGTCATTTAATATAAACGGTAAATTGACTAATATAATTGAATCTATGATATAAATTATAAATGCACTTAAAAGGAGATCAGAACTGCCTTCTCAAATTATCATTGCTTACACTGATGAGGTGCCCAGCATGGAAAACATATGTTGTAGGGATCACATTCTTATCAAACTTAATGTATAATTGAATGCCACATAGAAAAAAAGAAAAAAATACCTTACAGTTCATAGACTGCAGTGTACCAAGTAGGAGAATGATTCATATCCCTTTCCTGCAAATATTTCTATTTCTTTCCTTTCCACTGATTTCACCTGCTTTATAGAGTACACTATAGTAGTTTATTAAATCATCACTTTGTGTTAAAAAGAAGTGCAAGTTTCAGCAGCTGGAATCCACGTTATCTTTGTCTAAATTATTCAGTAAACTAAAGCAGAATGAGTAATGTGTTTACAGCATGTGGGTTTATTAGTAGCATATCTTAGCTTGTCCTTTCTTAATCTTTTCTCTCCTTAGTATGTCTGGCACTATAATGAATTAGGGCACTTATAACCTACAGGCTTCCTTGTATGTTCATGGCCTTTGCAGAGGCAAATTAAAGTGCCTTCTTATTTAGATAAACATTTGGTTTGATTTACAACCGGGAATTCCTCATATTCTACCATTTGAATCTTTCAGAATAGTACATGGGAAAGTGAAATGTCCAGTATTGTGGATTTTCTAGACTTTTAAATTCTTCTGCATGTCTCACCACTTAGCCCCTAGAAGAGTGGTGGCGAACCTGTGGCATGTGTGCCACAATGGACTGTTTATTATCATTGAAAGCTCTAAAAGTTTCTCCATCACTGCCCTAGAAGTTCCAACTGAGCCAGGTTTCTACTCAGTATACCCATTCTGTAACACTTACTTGGCTGGTACTTGGTGGCCTAGACCTAGAACAGATGCAGCGTGCAAGTTAAATTATCCCCCTCTCCAAAAAAGGAATGTCCATTTATGAAACCTTTCTACCCTAATGGTAACATAATGCTTGGCTACCTCATGATACAAAATTTGTCTCCATTCTTCCTTCTGAGATAGAGTTCCAGCAGAATCCTAATGGTTCTGTGCAGCATTATATAAGATTCAAGAAAATGATACTGCCTACCAAAGAGCCACTGGTATTTTCAAAAATCTTTATTGTAGTAGGAGGAAAGCCTTTCAGTGAGAATAGGTCTGAGGAGGGCTTCCCTGTAGGGGAACTGAGCCACAGAAATGTTTTTCCACTACTCTTGGAATCAAATTGTGGCATAGGAATCTGGTATAAACAAGAGGCTCATGACTCTGGTGTTTTCCCCAATAAGAAATAAAGTATCATGTTCCCAGTCCATTTTATTTTGTGAAAATTAAACACAACATTAAAAATACACTAGGTGTCACAGACTAGATATGGATAGATGTAGTGTTCAGCTGACATGTTTGTCTTTTCATATTCTCTCATGACAAGCACCCATGACACCTGATATAATGGAAGCCACAGCACTCAGGAAAACAGAAGTCACCTTTGCTAGCATTTTTCTGGCATTTACTCTGTAGTGAGAAGTGCTATGAATTTTCCATGTGGTGTCTTCTAGTGACCAGCTAATTCCATTTGCTTTATTTTCTTGCCATAATAACTGTTAGTGTCATTCTGAGTGAAATTTTGTCCTCCTCTTAGATATTCAAGATTGCTGTCTTCCTTGTTGTTTTTCTTAATCTGTAGGCTATTTGTATACTTTAAGATAATATCTTTTCTATTGCTATCAGCGGAATTCTAGCATGAATTCAAATGACAGCTAACCATTCCAAGCAAAACTGACTTTCTGTTTTGAAAATGACCTGAGGAAGATCCCCTTCATGTGTTTAATTATATTAGCTACTTTCCCTCATCTTTTTTTTTTTTTCCTCAAGGGAGACTTCAAAAGGAACTTTGATCAACTTTGTTTCTGTTTACTGCCACCAGACCCTCTTCTACATAATGATATTTTTCCATTTTGAAAGAATGGTCACCTCCTTATCTTTGATCTGTAACCATCCTGAAAATACTTTTGCTCCCTTCATATTTGGGGGGATTTTAATCTGTGGATTGTGTTTGCTCTGGGTGTGACATTTAAAGGACACAGTGCTTTATAATCTTTTTCTTTTAGGTCCGAAAGATGTCCCCCTTCCCCGTGAACCAGACCCCGACGTCTCTCAGAGTGAACCTGGTAAATGAATTATTTTATTTTCCCAGTTAAAAAGAGTATTTTAAAAAAAATCCTGTAAATATATTTTAGTTGCTATGATATAAAAAAGTACAAAGAAATTTATGGATATGAAATGTGTATTTCTTTGGAGGAAGTTTAATCATATAATTCGGTTGAAAGTTTTTTCCCCTGGTTAAATGAAGGACTAATATATGATAAGTTTATCTTCTCTGGGAGTATTTTCATTGAATAGAAGATCTTACTAAAATTATAAAACATAATCATCGAGTGAGCCAACTGTTTATATCATTTAAAAATATAAAGGTAGCTACATTTTGACTATAAATATACTTTTAAGTAAAATAAAAGGATGGGAATGAAATCTTTTAAAGTTTTGGCTAAACTAAGTTCCCTTATGTGGAATTTGCTCATATTTATTATGGTTCTTAGAGGATGTTCAGTGACTAAATGAATCCATCTAGAATATAAGAAATTACTTTGGCCTTCCCAGATAATAATTCTCATGAATATGTTTCTCTGGTTTGCTTTTGGTACAGTTCTGCAACCGGTTACCTTTAGAATTCAGCCAGCAAAGACAACAGTAGGTAATGGTCTTCCCATATTGACCAACTCGGTTCTCTTTGCTACCATCAAGATTGCAGGTATTTCTCATATGATCGTAAATGAAACATGATCTCTTTTCAGTCCAGTTCATCATCTAATTCTTGTTGATTACTCTTTCAAAAATAGGAAAGCTCTGGGTTTTACTACTGTGAAGGTTTTGTTCTGACCACTAGTTTAAGATGGCTCCTTACTGAGTGGATCCTGATCTACCTTGTTGTCTGCATGAGTCTATCTTTCATGTCCCCATCCAGTTAACAATGTCTCCTGGTTTAGTGGTTCTCAGTCATAATGTCGCAATACACTAGATGTGACAACTTTGAAAGGTGCTGTAAGAAATTGTTAGTATTGCTCAAATATGGCAAATTGCCAGTGATTTATCTGTGAAACTAAACATGAGCAGGTTAAAAAAATTATCCCAATAATCCCAGTAATAATCCCAGTAATCTTCTGTGCTTTCTTGAATGGGAGATTAGAAGGACAGAGCTACCACTAGCCTCATTTTAACCAGGTATCCTCCTTAAGTGGGACAAGCATAGATCATCACTTATTATATGTCCTGGTAGAAATCATTTGAGAACCATTATTCTAATATTCTCTAATCATTTCCCTCCAAATTCTGTGCACATTCAGTTTTCATCATTATTCAAATAATGTTTCACCTTTTCTGTTTCAAATGAAGTAATAGCATGTAATTCCATTCTGGTTTGGTGCTGGCTTTGAGTTAAAAGTTCACAGCTTTGGTACTTTCTTTTGCAGCTCCTTTAGAGACAAGAGGCATTCCTTTTATACCTATAATTTCGCCAAGCCTTAGTCAAGAGGAGCAACAACCTGCCCTTGGTAAATTTTGTTTTGATATGTCAGTCAAATGAGGGACCTGGGGTTGGAGATTTAGCTCAGTGGTAGAGCACTTGCCTAGGAAGCACAAGGCCCTGAGTTTGATCCCCAGCATACCACCCTGCTCCCCAAAAAAGAGTGACCTACCTTGAAGGAGTTGCCTTTAAAGTACCATAAGTACATTATGATCATAGGTTGTTTCCAAACAATATGAGGTTTCTTTTTACCTTTTTGCAAAAAATACCTACATTACCTTATACTTTCATATTAACAGTATATTTGTCCTTCTAATATTTATGCTGGTTTTTAATATAAAAATAATGTTTTTAAGTATCTTGTTAAAATTTCAAGTGCAGTCAACCCTATGTCTATGGATTCAAGCAAACTTGAATCAAAAACATACAAAAAAGTGTCTATACTGAATACATACAGATCTTTATCTTGTCATTATTCCTGAAATAGAGTATCTCAACTATTGACGTAACATTTGCATTGGATGAGGTATTACAAGCAATCTAGAGATGATTTAAAATATATGGGAGGGTGCACAGAAGTTATGCAAATACTGTGCCATTTTATACAAGGGACTCAAGCATCTGCAGTGGGGTGAGGGGGTCCTAGAACCATTTCTCCACAGATACCAAGGAATGAGTATATTCTCAGAAGGAAAATGTTCCCCAATCGATGTACAGGTACAAAATAATCCTGATAAATGTGATCCTTATGTATACAATGTACCAATACATGTTCTTGGAAAAAAAAAAGAGTACACTTTTTATTGTTGTTGCTTTTTCCAAATTTTAAATTGCATTTGGAAGGAAAATTAGTGATCTAGTGCTTATTGAGCCTTAGCTGGGTACTAGGCATGATGCTAAGTGCTGCAGGCTCCAAAAATCTGTTTTAAATGTGGTGTTCAGCTTCTAATAGGTAGTCAAGATTTAGCGACACTACTGCCTCCTCTGTGTACTATATGCATTTTAAAATTTAATCCACATAATTCTGTGTGAGGTGGGTTCTACTAATTCATTTTATGCATTAGAAAATTGAGGCATAGAGCACTTTAAAGATCTGGTCAAGGTCATACATCTAGTGTCAGAGCCAGGCTTTGACATTATGCACTCAAGTTATTAAAGCTTCTATGATTCACCCAGGATTATGTGTTGCTCTGAGTGTGATCGTGAAATGAACAAAGTACGGAACAGCAAATTTACCAGGGGGCATCAAGGAAAGCTCCACCCAGGAGGTGACCTTTACACTGGGTTTTCACGTTGGGAAGAGAGTCACAGAGGCATAGATCTGAGGGGGGTTAAAGACAGATGGGAAATAGGCGCAGGCGGGCATGTGCTGCTGGACACACCAGTTGTCTGCAGAAATTAAAATGGTTGGGTCAGGAATGTCGTTTGGTATGAGCTGGATATGCTTTCATGGAATTCAACACAAATATGTTTACTGTGTGGGAAACCTCATTTTTCCTGAGTCATGGCTAAAAACGAACCAGAAAGCAAATGTGCCCAGCTCCTGCTTATTGGCTCCTCTGTCCTGTCCTCGCCATATCCTACATGGCTGTGTCTCAATTGGTGGCCTTAATTTCCTCACTTCATCCCTTTTCAAATCAATCCATTCCTTAGGTGCCTGCTCAGATGAAGTTACTAATCAACTTTAAAAATGAAGTCTATCTTGAAAAACATTAAAATCGAATGAGCAGATGTATCATAAGTATGACCAAATATTTGTCTGTTCTATCCTATGCCTGCAAAGTCAGCAACACCTGAGACAATGAAGTTGGAAGTGCTTTTCAAATACATTATGGAATATCCTAATTATCTGACCTCCATGTCCTGTTTTTTTATGTCTTTGTTTATTGAAGGAAGAAATATCACCTGCCAACTATCATAAGTACCTTTCTTGTGAGCAAAATAATGAGAATAAAAAAAGGCAGGAAAAATATAGTAATATGTTATTTATACCAAGTATTTCCTTGCATCCACTATATGTCCAAGGGAATGATGTTATTTGCTGTGTCAATATGACATAATAATGTCAAGGCAATAAGAAAGTAGAAGTATTCTCATACTTCGTATATTAAAAATATTTCTGATGGCAAAAAACTTATGCTTTTATTTTCACATGAGAAAAATACAAGAATATTTATTCCCATAATGCATCAAGACACACATTTTCATGTACGATTTGTTTTTTCCAACTCACCAGTGAATTTGTGGAGTAAGAAGGAGGCAGAAAGAAGATAAATGCATAGATGGAGATTTTCATACATAAATCACACCTGAAACTAGCTAATCCTGGGTCATAAAATAACGGTCCGATGCAAGAAGTGTTTGGAAATCCTAATAGTAATCATTAAAATAACAAAGGACAGAAAATATAACAAGAGTTACTAAAATATACCACAAATATACTAAAATATACCACTAACTTTGAATTATTATGATTATAGGGCATATTTCAATATGCGATTTACCCTTTTATCATTGCATGGGGCAGAGAAGAACATGAGTTTTTTTGTTTGTTTTTGCTTTTTCTTATATTCACAGTGATGATTATTTAAAACAAAGCATCTTACTATGTTTTTCTCCAGAAGAAATGGACCAATCCACCCAAGAGCTCTTCACAACTAAGATTCCACGAACAACTGAATTGGCAAAGACAACTCAGGGTAATACTTTCTCTCCGCCTCTGGAGAATGATGACTTCTTATTTGCTTTTACTTGAGAAAGAAACTTTCTTTTCAGGAAGTCTTTTCTCATCAGGGTGAATTACTTAACTTTTTTCATCTTAAAGGTGCAGGACATCAGTGAAACGTGAATACTTGCCTGAGTATCACTTAAATGCAGGAAGGACAGGTTCTTTAGTTACAGCTTTGCTTTTGAATGTTTTGTCCACTGAATGCTGATAATTAGTAATGAACACTCTTTTTTTTCTCTTGCTTAACCTTCGTGTGTCTCATTTTCCACATCTCATAAAAAAGAAAGAACCTTTATTGTCTTCCTCCTTCCCTGCCCAGGTCCTCCCCACCCCACTTCATCTCCTTTTCTCCATCTGTCGCATTTCACCCCCTTGATGAAACTCATTTATGTTGTGGCCTGAGAAAAGAAACTATTGCTAAGAACAAAATCATTTTTAATGGGACAGTACTTAAACATTCAAGAAGGTATTTTCTCTAATTTTCTGTTACTTCTTCTCTGTGATTTCCTGTGTTGGGGAAAATGTACTCACCTACACAAAGCTCAATTTTACCTTCATGTCCTCAGAAATCTTTTCCTTTTTGTATTTTTCCTATCGTACTTGGATTATATCCAGTTGTGAATAACTAGTACCTTAGTGTTATTGTTTTAATGATTCCTTTTGGCTATCTTTATTAAATGGTAGAAATTGGAAAACAAAGCAAAAATAAAAGTAAACTTTTTAAAAGAGTTAGAAGACAAGTAAATTTACCCATTTTTAGCTCTAATGTGAAGGGGAAAGTTAGTGGATGAAATGTGAATTAATAAGAGGAAATGATAACAATAAAAGAAACAATTTTTAGATATGTACTTAGACAATATATATTCTAAACAAAGGCAACTAATTAGGACTGTGGTAGAGGACAATTTCTTTAAATTCAATAAATTTATTTGGTGGTTTAGCTTTTTATTAAATTTTCATTTCATTACTAATATTTTTATTTAACTTTTTATTTACTTGTAAATGTTCTCAGTGGTCAGAAACATGACATCAGCCCTCTGATATCGCCATTATAATCTTTAACCATTAGCAACAGATGGTTTGTTGTGTTACATGCACACCCCACCCTGATCTTTTTTCCAATGTTTTGACAAATCTCTTCACTGTTTTATTTTATAGAAGATGGCAGCGTTCTCATAATCAATGTTTTGGTGTAAAGTACGTAAATATCTATAATAAGCAGGATAAGTAGAGATACTCAGCTCAGGCTATGTTGCCCGATGAAAAAAAGAGAATTCAGCATTTGAAAATTTCATGGATTCAAGATCAAAGATAAAAGATCAAAAGCCTGTTTTTTCTTTGTTTTGTTTTTTCTTGCTTAAATAGGAATGTTGATATTGTGTCATTATTCCAATGTGTATAAATTTTTTTAAAATTCCTTGTAAAACATTTTTATTACGTGTGAGCGTAACAATTTATTGGGTATCTATGAAGGATGTGATATTCTTATGTAGGATATCTGCACACATTTATATAATGTATTTTATTTTTGTTCTCATGTTCTAAGGGTTCTTTGATTGAGCCTCACCTGTGTTGGGCTCGCTTTCGTGCTTTTCTGGGTTTGTGGCCAGAACCTTTCGGGTGGGCTTACCAGGAATCTATTTGCAGAGACAGTGAAGAACAGCTAGAAAAGAGCCTGTCTTCAAGCACAAGAGCGTTCATAAGCTGATCCATTCCCAGTGAGCTTGTGTGAGAATAGAGGGTCAGCTCTGACAAAGGCCTGCTGTGTGTCGCTGGGGTCATCTGCATAAACATGCCTGAGTGCTGAGTCAGAGGACAATCTGCTATTTTGTTTTATTTTAATGTCAGGCTTTAGGAATATAAGAAAGCACTTAACAATTGAGAGGCATGCGTTACAGATGAAATCATTTCTCTTGTTCTTCATACTCTGACTGTGCGTGTGCCATTGATCCTTATGGCTTCGTGGCTTTGTGGTCTCCATGCCTTTGGCAGTGGTGCCTCTAGGACTCATAGTATGAGCCTGCTAGTGGAATCTCCCACTTTTTTTATTTTTTTATTTTTATTTTTTGTGGTGTCTTTGCTCCTGTGTCTACTGAGATAATTGCTCTGGCGAGTTCTGTAATTCAACTCCTCCCCCCCCCCTTTCTGATTTCAACTCACTGTAGTAATCCACTTGGCCAGAGGCTTTGGGACATTCTGGTTATTTTCTTCCAGCCATCGATCCCTCCCCCACCCAGGGAAAGTTATCTTGTTCCTTGTGTTCTGTGAGGAGGCAGAGCATGGTTCCTTCAAAATGGTTCTCTGTAAAATCACTTTGTATTTATTTTTTATGTTTTCTTCATGGAGTATTTTAATATTTTTAAAGTATGTTTTTATAATACAGTGTAGCTAGGAAGTCATCTTTTTACTTTTATTATTGGTCACCTAAAATGATGTGGTGATATTTATGTAGTTACAGTGTCACATAGCTCTTTTGTCTTCTTCTGGTTTTTTTTCAGTTTAAAATTTAAACCCTACAGCAGTTTTCTCAAGGCCTTCTGGTGTTTGGTAATAAGTTATATGAATAATTTCCAACCTAAACTTAAATTATATTTCTACTCTTTCATTAAAGGTTTCTTTCTAGATTTAAGTGAAGACTAAAAAACCTCTTGACACCATGGCTTGAAATAATGAATATGCTGCTGATTATTTTTGTGCTCAGCTCTGATCTCTTTCCTGTTCAACGTTTTAAAATCTATATATATTCTAGGATGAGACAAATAAGAACCATGACTCTTGTATTGTCTTTAAGCAAAAGCAATCTAACATTAACAAGGGTTCACATAAAAAAGCTGAAACAGGTTAAACTGGCAAGAATTGTAGTCAGCTCTCAAAAGTGAAGAAAAACATTTGCAAATCATCATCAGACCTTTTAGGGTGTGGGAATTCTTTCTGTCATCAGTTCCTCTATTCACTCTGATTATAACCCTTGGGGAAGGGTCAAGATGAACCTCTAGAGAATTTCAGTATGCCTCTGCTGTCAGTATGCCTTGCAGTATGGCAAAATCCTGCTCATTGTAATCTTCTTATTGGGAGCTTATAAGTAAGTTGTGTTAGAAACTATTTCACAGGTGTATTTTGTTTTTATGCCAGGCAGGCAAGGCATTTCTAATTTATGGTGGTATAAGTACCCACTTAAGATGTGCACAAAATCATCAAAATGATGTAACATACATACATAGTTTGCAAGAAAAAATTTTTTCCAATCTCAACAAAAGTTTTAGCCAGAGAGTTGGTTGCAAAAAGCAGCATCTGGTATGAAGAAAACAGAAGAGCTAAAGCAGGATGGACAAAGTCAGGGGTGAAAACACACTTTAAAACCCTGAAAAACAAGACTACCAGCTTTTAGCAAGTTTACCTGCTTATAGTGTTTACCTATTTATTAATTCTTTAAGATCGCTCTAGGACTTCTTCACGTGCAGGGCCTGGCTCACAGGTGCAGAGACTAAGGAGGTGGTGTTGTGGTCTCAGGGATTAATCCTCATTCCTTGCTCACGTTTCTTTGATGGTGGGCACCAGACATCATGTCCTGTCATTCCTACCACAGTGCCATTATGGAGGGCACTGAATGTTTATTGTTTTCAGAGTTAATAGAGACTGATGTTCTGACTTTTCTTATCTACTAAAAACTTTATTTCTCTTTTGGCTTTTAAGTTTGTTTGTCTTCTTTGGGAAAAAAATGTTTAACATTGGTTCCTTATTGAGAGACATGGATGGATAGATGGCTGGCTGGCTGGCTGGCTTATATGTTTATCACTAATCAACCTTCTGGTAAAATTAATGCACTTGAAAAACATGTCAACATAAATGACGACTAATCCTTAACACATATTACAAATGACCCACCTCTGTGTATGTCTTTGATTTCTTTCATGAATATGTTCATTTATTTTATATTCCTTTAGCATGAAATGTATAATGTATAGTTTGAGATTTCAGAACATTCTATTTCTCTGCAAAGTCTATGAGCTGTTGATATTTAGGGTGATCTCCATTCAGTGGGCTTTGGAGTATAAGTTATTAAATATAAAGTATTTTTTCTATTTCAGCACCACACAGATTGTACACTACTCCTATGAGGCCCAGGATACCTGACAAACCACACATCAGACCTGGTAAATCGTTTCTCTTTCTCTAAAGATCTAAGTAATTAGCAGGTTGGAGAAGATATAAAGTGGCTTTAAACACTCAAATTCACCAAAGGAGATATAGCAGAGATACAATAAAAGACATGCAGAATCTCTGGTGGTAGATAAGTAGAAAAGTACTAATGAACCCATGGAAATGATAGAAAAGGAATGCTCTTGGTAAATCCAGGTGTGTGAGACAAGGAAAAAATAAATTTTATGTTCTTTGTTGTTTAGAGTCCACATTTTGACTGTAATCCTCTAACTCCTAAAGGTAATTAGGCACCGATATCTTTCATAAATATCTATCCATGTGACTTTTGTGTCCCAGTAGCTGTTGAGAGTTCAGTATGTGACTGGTTAAGCATTTCTACAAAATATGGGAAGAGTAAATATCATGGTTGACAGTGGCTGAGTGTTTGCCATCTGGACTCCCAAGTACAGTTGAGGAATCCAAGGTGCTGAGAACAAATGAAAAAGGGACTCGAAGGCAAGCAGGCTGGCTCCAGAACTTGCTCACACAGCAAATTGTGCTCACGCACCTCCTTAATGATACTTCTGAGTGACTATGACATAGGCGGCCTCTTAAAGTGTTGGTAGTGCTGTTACATTCTACAGAGGAGAGAAATTTAGATGTTTTCGTCATAGTTCCATGTTCAAAGTGGATGTCTGCAAGGACTATTACAATAAAACATCCGTCCCTTGAAACTTGTACAAAAGCACCATCAATTTATGAGTCACAAATTGAGGCCTTGACTTGAGGCTTATCCTTCAGGTTTTGATTTTCTATTAGACATATATAGTCCTGACCTTTCTTCGATTCTGTTTTGGAATGTATCTAGTGCTTATATATGAAGTAAGATAAATATTTAGCACTTAGATTTATAAGTCTCCTCGCCAGTTAGTTTTTCAAGTCAAATTTTGAAACCCAGGGACCACCCTCAGTAAAAATTTAGGTCTCTCTTTCCAAACTCAAGTCTGTGATTTTTATACCGGAATGTAGTTTCTGGATTCTGAATAATGCTTTTTAGTAAACCATAATTTTCTATTGCCTATTTAAATCACTTCCAATTCTCTATGCCATTTGTTTTGTTTTCCTTGATGGCAAACTTATTTCCCATATTTTGTAGTTCCGAGTAGAACAGCTACAAAACCCATTAGACCCAGACCCAGTGGGATACCCAGCAGGAATGGAGTGGGAACAGGTAATCCAAATTTATTTACTTTAGTCTTGTAAAAACTATAAAAGTCATTTTATATAATTTTGTTAAATTTATATTTTAATTTCATTTTTACTAGTTTTGAAAATTCTTTGTAAAACTAGAACTGAAGGGTATAACTCATTCCAAAATCAAAACATCAAAGGTCTTGAAAAGTATTGGAAAATAATTTTTCACTTGTCTAAATCCAGTCCACTGTACTAGGTACCATATGATGGTCTTCTTAAAATGAATTCTGATTAAATATAAATTATTGAATGAGTATAATAAAAATAGATGTTTTCCCTAACTTCAGAACAATTTCTATTTATGAGCTGATCTTTGCGACTGTGATTACTTTGTTTTCAAGTTTATAATTTTTCACAAGTACCATCATAATTTTGGTAAAAAGACTTGGTGTGTCAGTGGCCTGGAATTGAAACCAGAAGTATAGAATTGAAACCAGAAGTATACTTAATCAGCACCATTAGCAACTGATCATTCTGGTTACAGTCATATTTATGTTTACAAATCATTCTGCTTAAATGGCTCAGTTCTTATTTGGTCAGATTTATAGGAGTAGGCATCACTATAGGTGATTAGGACACTGATCTGATAAGCATTCCAATACCTAGCTTTCTCCGTGGCTAAACGGTAATGATTACGTGCCTTAACATGAGATTGTATCGTTCCTTTGACACATTTTGCCAGTATAAATCTTGTAGTTTGCTTATATAAATGAAAACATGAAGATTAGAATTTAGTTAATGCATATGTGTTTAGTTGAGCCCTTGTGGTCCCATAATGAGAAAGAAGTGTAATATCTGATTTTGTCTAAAAATCATTTAGATTTGTTTTCGAATTTTTTTGTGCTTTTACTTGACTATTACAGTATCTGAAATGCTAGGAATTTATTCTCTTCAAATCAAACAAGGCCAATACTATAAATTCCTAAGCCATGAAAAACAAGAATGTATTCAGTATCTGTTTGTGCCCAGGTATTCCTTTTATTCTTCCCAAATGTAAGATTAGGCAGTGCAATAATTTCTCAAATTGACATAAACATCTGAACCTAAAAAGGACCATCTTCTGCTTTGGGAAGAAAGCAGGTACAAGTTGTTTAACATTCAAATAATTCCTTGAAAGTTGTATAAATAAAAATAGAAAAAAGTAATTTAGATGTCAAACAAAGCAAATGAAAGAACAAGTAAAGTTGCTTTGATCACACATGAAATCATTGATCTTAAATACAATCAAACATTAATTCTTACTAGGAAAATGTATATTATCTTCCGGGGAGAAATAGAGGGTTACTGTATTTCATCTTATCGGCCATATAAACATTTTGCAGCACCACCTGCCTCACAAAGTGGTGTCTATTGCCCCTGCGTTCATAAAAGCAACTTTGCAATAATAACTCATCCATTGTAGCATTGGAAGAATGATATGTCAGCGCTTCTGCAATTTATTTGGTTGCCGGTAGAAAGTGGGCTGGTGGGCAGAGGTAGAGAATGTAGAATTCACTGTTTTACTTTTCTTGCTGCTCTTTCATCTCTAACCACAATTTATTGTACCTGCCTTGTGTTCTGTTGTCTATGTGTTGGGATCTTCTGTCAAAGAAGGGCTTACAGTTCACCTACAGTGAGAAAGGTCAACAGATGGTTCCTAGCTGTCATCTCCTTTAGGATCAAACTTAGCTGAGAAATTATGGAATGGACAGAGGGTGTTACACTTCCATGTCTGCCACAAAAATGCATAACAACCCAATGGAATTTACCCCAGGACTGCAAGATTAGCTCCACATCCTGACTAATGTAATTCACTAACAATAAAGGAGAAAAATTGTATGATCATTTGAGTGGGTTAAAATCTATATAGAGTTAAAAACTGACTCATGATGAAAACTCAGGAATTTAGGAATAGAACATTTCTTCAGTCGAATAAAGGGCATTTATGAGAAGCCTAACACCGTACTTAAATATGAATAACTGAATGCTTTTCTCCTAAGATCGAGAATACAGCTGCTTTAACCATATCTATGGAATACAATAGTGGAGAGTTTAGCCAGTGTAATAAGGCAAGAAAAGAAATAAATGCCATAAGTAAAAATTATAAACAATATGATTATTGGTATAGCACAATGTAAAGGAAAATTTAATACCTGCAGATATTTACCAGGAAATGATGATAAAGAAATTGTGATTTCTAAGATCTCTTCTCTCTAGTTTACAGATTTACCTGAATCTACCTTCCTTTTATTCTGTGCAGTTTTGATCTGACTTTTTTTTTTACAGAAATGCAACTATTTGCAATTAATTTATTTCTTTCTCTCATACAATCGTATTATCTCATCCACATTCACTTCTAGCCTCTATTGATTCTTAATCAGAGACTGTTTTGTGTTAATTGAGCACACATTCAAAAAAACTTTTTCTGTTTGTTTTTTCTTCCAAGGGAACAAATTTTGGTGGCCTCTGACCCTGAGTAATATGTCCTACAGACTCTAATACTTCCTTCATCAACTAATTTTTAAATGAACTACTGGAAAATATATGTGAGATAGATAGTAAAGATAAACATTCTGGGCAAACATGTCAAAGATTTGAGGCTTGAAGCCTCGGTGTTTAATTAGTAGAGTTTTTACAAAAATCTTTCAGTAATTCCTTTAAACTCAGGAATCTTTTGAACACTCTTGAGTCTAGACTTTTATTTCTTATTTTATAATATCATTACAGATGTTTCCCCTGCATTATGTGTATCCCATACCTACATATATAGATTTTTCTTTATGTTAAGGTTAAAAAGTAACCTGAAAAGGTTAAGATTTTAGATGGGTTATTTTCTCAGCATTCTGCTTTTTCAAAGCTTCTGAAGCTTAGTTTAGTGATATGTTTCATACATTAGAATTTGCTAAGTTGAATAGTTGTGACACAGACAGTATAGCCTCTATCATTGAAAATATTTATTGTTGACCCTTTACAGAAAAAAAGTTTGTCAATCCCTGTACTACACAGTCTCTTTTGACTTTCTCTCTGAAGATAGAAGCTGTTGAGCTATTTACCTTTGCTTCCATTCAACCAACATTTATTTAAGGCCCATTACATGGCAGGTAAATTGTAATTCTCAGACTATCTTGTCACGTGTTATTTGACGATATTGTTAAATACTCAAACCTCAGGTTCTTTTCTCTAAATCCTAATGAGGAAACCACACTTTACTGCCCCGACAGGCAGTGGGCCTCACAATGAGAACCCAGACTCCTTGGGCTGAGGAATGTGTTTTTCTGGGCTGTGACTAAATCTTCCAAGGCTGCTGGCTCATTGCTCTTGAAATTTTAGCCAGGTGCTAAGATGCGAAGACAAGGGTGCAGAGACCAGGCATCTATAAATATCACCCCTTTTTGGATACAAAAAATGGAGTTACTAATACATCTGAAAATTGATTCCTAGTTTACCATGTTTGTTTGCAAAGTTTTTGTTACTATGGTGAAAAATACCCAAATCATTACTTCATTTTGGACAATAAATTGCTAGGTGGCAAACTATGTAAATCCAGAGATTTTGGAAGAACTCCCATATGTCAGTTGGTGGCTCATGCTGAGGCTCAAGGCTTGATGCTTCCAGAACTCATTCAGCCCTTCAGAAGATGCATCCATTAATCCTGCCTGCAGGAAAAAGAATTCAGGTCACGGTCTGGGCCAGACTGTTTGCTGGGTGCCAATTCCTGAAGATACATTTTCTGCAGTATCTCTCTTACTGGCTTCCTTCTTGCTCCTCCAAGTTCTTCCCTGCTGTTGTCTTTGGCTCTCATTTGCTTTCCTCTGACTCAGGTCAGCAGAAGTTCACTGGTCTCTCCAGCAGTGGAACCCAGTGTCCCATCACAGCTCTTTCTATTGAGCACCACAGCCACCTTTTGCAGGACCTTTCCCAGCACTGCCATTGTATGCCCCGGCTTCTTTCCAGCTCCAAGGCTGGAGAAAGTCCAGTTAGCACCTGATATGCTACTGATTTGGGTTTTTACATCTAAGAATTACAACAGTAATGTGCTTTTGTTTCCAGTTATACAAAAAGTAACATTTTTTTATTCCTCTGTCTCCCCTCCAACCCTGCACGTCAACTATTGCACGCACTCTCTCTCCTCCCTCCCTCCCTCCTTTCCTCCCTCTGTTCCTCCCTCTGTTCTTCTTCCTCTTCCTCCTCCTCTCCTCTTCCTCCTGCTCCTCCTCCCCCCTCCCTCACCATGCCCCGCCTGATATTCATCAAGCAACCCTGTAGAATTTTGGATCCTCTGTCTTCAACTGTCTTGGCTCTTGGGACACTCACCCCTGTAGCTTGGTAAATCTGCATGTGCTTTGTTAGGGACTGCTGAAAGCCTGCAGCTGTTTTCTGAGTCTCATGCAACAGTGGCAGGGATGGGTAACAGACTTTTCAGCCCTCGTTCAGTGCTTGTCACTCCACCACCCCAAGAGACACAGAACAGGCTTTAGGGCTGTAATCACTTTGAGAGGAAAGTAGAAAAAGGAAATGACATGAAGACACAGCATTTGAGAGAGAGAGGCTCTGAAGACAGGAATATATGAATCTGAATCTCAACACTCCTGGGTATGAGATACTGGGCAGTTTGCCTGATCCCTGTGCCTCGGGCCCTTTCTCACCTGTGGGCTTGGTGGTGGTTGTCTCCCACACAGAAGCATGGCAAGGCTCAAATGAGGCAATTAATATGGAAAGTGCTTCCACAGTATTGGATCAAAATATTTTGTTTTGCAAGGGCAGAAAGATTTGGAAGACTGTGAAAAAGGATCTTCTAGAGACACAGCCTAGTGGCATTTTGGGATGTATAATTTTTTTCTTTACTGTTGAGGAAAAGAAGTAAATCAAACCACACCAAACTAAGTTATTCCACTGGCACAAAAAGACATATTTTCCATTCCCCCATGCCATTCACACAGCAACCACTCAAATGGGCCATTTCTCTCATACCATTACCACTGACAGTGGGGCAGAGGAAGAGGATGAATGAGCCATTCCTTTTCAGCATGCCTGTAGAGTTAGCCACGAAGTAGTCATTTGCCCTAGAAACTTCTTTTCCTACCACAAATAAGCAAGATTTGATTCATGGTTCCATATAAATATTCTCCATGATTTTATATACTCTCTTTAATTCAAGCAGCAGATTGTGGGGTAGCCATATTAAATTCATCCCCAAATTTCACAATTAAACCAGAAGCATAATCTCATTTTTGGCAAGCAAGTCTTCTGTTGTATATTTAATCATTATGTCTCTCTGAACATTAAGTGAGATTTGAGTACATAATGTCCCTAAAAAGGTCTCTGTGAGCATTCAGAACAGAATTATCATTGTTATTATGATTGCTGTTAACGTATTAACTAGAATATTAATTGTTAATTGAATTATTTTTAATATGCTAATTACAATCAGGTCTTCTGAGTATGGATTTCTTTTTTTAGGATGAGCCATTATATATGAAGTGATATTTACTATTTAGGTTCTTAAAAATAACTGCTTCTAAGCCAGCCATAGTGGTGCATAGCCATAATCCCAGTACTCTGGGAGGCTGAGGTAGGAGGATTACAAGTTTAAGCCCAGCCTGGGCAACTTAGTGACTTAGCAAAATTCAGTCTCAAAAAAAAAAAAAAAAAAGGGCTGAGGATGTATCTCAGTGCAGTGGCCCTGGGTTCATTCCCGAGTACTGAAAAACAAAAATTCTGTTTCTATTTTTTTTAATAAAGACTGTCTGTTGGAAGATTATTTTATAACATAGAAGAAGAATAATACAAAACTAAGACGAAAAATACATGGTTCCCTCTCCTCTAGGCAAGCTACCAAAATCCATGCCTGGATATTTAGGTAAATGGCCAAATAATAACCACCAGATTGTGTTTGCAGGATTTAAGAGACAAAAATATCACGTAAAATAATCATTAACTCATTTTCTTCTGAATTACAATTTGGAGTTCTAAACATGTTCGTTACTAATTTACAAATCCCAAAGTTAACTTCAGTTCTTATCCTCAACAGCCTGCTACCAAAGTCTGCCTAGGAATATTGTTAAAGTCAATTCATTAAGTATAAACCCATAAACATTGGAATCCTAAAGTTTTTTTTGGAGGGGGCATGGATGAGTTGGAGGAATTTTTTTAAACCATAAAATAGCACAAGTGTTGGCAAAAAGCAGACACTTAAGCCATAGATGAAATTCTGCTTGGCAAGGCAATACTGTGACAAACCACCCACCCACAATCCAACGCTATCTCTGAGGAGATAATACAGCCGAATACAGCCAACGAATGTACAGTTTTGAATTTTTTATATACTCAGATAAAAGCCAATGAAAATATCGGCATGAAAGCACCAATATCCTGACTCTAGCCAGAACACCTATTATCACTACCAAATTCTTATGAAATATTTAGTATATTTTTGCTATATATTTATTCTTTCATTATCTTTGCTCATAGGGGCCAAGCAAGCACCTAAACCACCGGGCACTGGTAGAAATGTGTCAGTGGACTCTATCCATTCTACAAAAAAACCAGGTAAGGGACAGGATGCTGACTCCCCTGCGGTAGCCCAGGTTTGAAACTCAAACAGTGGAATTTGTTGCAGCAGAAACGGCAACATCCACATGGCCCTCGACATGTTAGAATCATGTTAACAGTATATGCATATTGTGAGAGAAATCTTTAGAGGGATGAAAAGTCTCTTTGGACAATTAAATATTAACAAGAACGTCAAGTGGGTCCCAATTTAATAATTATTTTCTATAACGTTTTGTCACTATAGGTTCTAGTGTCTTATATTTAAATTCTCCTCTTGTGTGGTTTATCACACTATCTTTTCGTCTGAAATGATTTATGTTAAGAGTATGTCATGTGGAAAGGTAAAATAATGAAGCTAGCAATTTTCAGAATACCTTTGGTTTTTCAAAGGATGCCAAGATCTACCCTTTTTTTACTAATGTCTCTCTGGCCATTCTTCCCCCCTACCCTGCCCCGCCCCACCTTTCTCATGCTAGTACCCTGGGAAGACCATAAAGCCATAAGGCATTTTCCTCCTTTGACAATTATTCTTGAAGATTTAAAAATCAAATAATGCAAAGAAAGAAAACTTTGAGCTGTAACACAAGACTTATAATTTGGGTTAAACACATTTGCCTTACCAACCTTTGTGCAAAGTAGGTAACTTTGTGCAAATTATTGCACAAAGGGAATATTTCCCTTGCCCTTTAGGCAGACCAGTTAGAAAAAAAATGTGCCTTCCTCTGGGCCAGCAGCCTTGCACTAGAGCTTTTGGGTGGATGGATGGAAAGGGTGTTAGACTTCGGCTCCCACTTGCAGCCTCCAGCCGAGAGTTCTGCTGCAGTGCACAAGGCACACGTGGGTCACAGGGAGCCCTCACAGGCTCAAGACTCTTGTTTCTACCTTCAGGGCTACCTTGGTCTAATCATTTGAGACGCTCAGAAGGTGTTTGTTTAACAACGTAACAGTAAAGTTAAGGGATAAGGTTAAACACCCACAAAAGCAGAAATTATGTACTTAATGATTCAAAGCCAAAATGGCATAAAAATTTGTAGTCTCAAAATCAAAAGCAATTGGAAATAATGAAGTTCACAAATGCTAGCCTAGACAGGAAATGTAAGTGTTAAATTCTATGTATCTATACAGCCTTTCAAAAGGCAAATATATATTTGCATCTGTAGTTATATGTTTTGCCTATACTGATAGGCTTCATTGGTAGATGACCAGCATTCATTTAGAAAAAGATCAGTATATTTACTAACACGTACTTTTCTGCAAAATCTACTCTCTCATCAACTGCCATCCATCAAAGGTTACTTTTTAAAGAAAAACTGTGATTTTTGTACAATGAATGTTTATGGTGGATTTATCTATAATGTAATCTTTTAGTTACAATCCCAGGGACGCGCCGCCCACCTCTGCCACCGAGACCTGTGCCCCCGCGAAGAAAACCTTTACCACCAAATAATGTCACTGGAAAGCCAGGAAGCTCAGGTACGACCATCATTTACCTTCCTTCTACCTCCATTATTTCAGTTTTGCTAGCCGTGATTTCTACTTTTGATATGCTTTTGATGCACCAGACAAGTCACCGATATGTGTGACACATGATATGTGTGGGCGCCAAAGATTGAATGTTATAAATTGTAACTTTGAGGACTTATATTCTGACTCTGGAGAGGCAGAGGGAAGGAAATGATTCCTCTGCATCTAAGCTAGCTTGCTTCTTAAATGTCTGCATGCTTGGAACCTAGATAGAAGATGACTCTAGCCTGTCGAGTGGATTCCACTGGAGGACGGGACGATCCACATTGCAAAGCCCCCAGGGATAATGGAAAATGTGATGCCCTGTCTGTCAGTGATTTATAATTCTGTCTCCCGAAATGAAGCCCTACTTGTCTCCCCCAAAGTCCTCCCAGCCTTTCCGATAGCCCCAGCATTACGGTGCTTGGGGGAAAAGTTAGGACTGAATTACTGAAAAAGCTGAGCAGGCCTGAACTGTGTAACCAGACAGACATCTGTCTTAGGAGGCAAACTGCTTCTCATCTCCATGCCTGAGTACAGACTGTTGCACCACATAGCACCAATCCTGCCAGTCACACATTATCCCTCCTCTAGCTCCCCAAGAAGCTTCGGCATTACTTCTCTGTGTGACCTTGATATAATTTGCTCTGTGGAGCAAAGAGCAAATTGTTTTCTATTTGCCTACTTGTCTTCCCTCAGACCAAGCTGTCTTAGTCACTTTCTCCTTGCTGAGGTACAACATCCAACACCACAACTTCAAAAAGAAGAGGTTTATTCTGGTTCATATTTACAGCCCATGTTCAGCCGTCTCCAGGGTAGAAGCTTAGAGCTGCTTACATTATGGCTGTTGGGAAGCAGAGAGAGAGGGAGAGAGAGGGAGGTGGAGAAGGAGCAAGGCAGGGAGAGAGATAACTTTCCATGTCACATACCCAGAAACCCGCCTCTAACCAGGCGCCACCTCCTAATAGCATACATCATCCCTGATATTACCAGTGGATGAATCTGCCCATAGGTACATCACCCTGTGATCCAATCACTTTCCTAAAGCCCTGTCCGTGAACACATGAGGCTTGCAGGGGGTTGGGGGCTCCTGATCTAACCTGTGACCCAAACTCTGTGATAATAGTCTTTGGTGTGTTTCCTCTGAATTTCCAGAACCAAACCCAGCACTTAGCACATAGGAAATATTTGATAAGTGATGGCTGGATGAATAAATGAATGGGATTGAGAGTCAGTGAAAAATGATCTAGTTCAAAGCAAAACTCTGCCGTACTTCTGTTAAGCGCTTTTTCCGTGGGACCTGCCAGCAAATGACACCATGTTCCCTATTGTTTTTTCCTCTCCCCAAATCTCTACCAGCTAAATATTTGATAGGTGGAGTCAGAATAAAAGTGTAAAAGACAGCTGTAAAAGATGAAACAAATGAATGCTATTGATTTTTGGGTGTTGACTTTGTATCCAGCCACACAACTGAATTTATTTATTAAATCCAGTAGTTTTTTGGTGGAGTTTTTTGGGTCTTCTATGTAGAGTATCATGTCATCCGCAAATAACGATAGTTTAACTTCTTCCTTTCCTATCTTTATTCCTTTTATTTCTTTCTCTTGTCTAATTGCTCTGGCT
>PVJO010021960.1:0-28964 GCA_004026905.1 Hystrix cristata | reverse complement strand
GCCCTCCCAGAGGGCCTCTCCTCTCCCCTCAGCATAGCTGCTGCTTCTGAACAGGATCTCCACACTGAGCTGAGCTTACCATCCCACCCCACACCATTTCTCATCTTGGCTCAAATTCAAACATAACTGTTGTGTGCTCCTTGGCAGCCAGGATGAACTGGACAGAGCTGTACCCGTGAGCTCAGCTCCATGTTCCTGCCTTTTCTCACGGATCACCCAAGTCCCTGAAACACCCAAGTCTGAACTCATTTTCACTGACCTCAAGTCCATCCACACACTTGTCACTACTACCTAAGTAGAGCACAATCTCCATGACATCACCCCTGCTCTCACTTGTCTCCAAGAGTTTACAAGTGTCTGGCGTCCAACAGAAAGTCAGGCCTGGCTGGACTGTCATGGGCTGATAGCCCTGTTGGTAAGCAGCTGTGAGTTCTCCTTACCCTCGCTCTGCTGTGCATGCAGACTTGGGGTGGCTGCAGCCTACAGGTTGGGTGATAGCTCTGAACAGAGCAGAACCCACCCCACCCCAAAGTCCCCAGGCCTCTGCATTCTTGGGCACTTTCTGAGCACCATGGCTTTGCATAGCAAGGGAAGAGTTGGGCATTGCAAAGCTCTGACACCTGGGAACTGGAGACTCCTCTCCCGGCAGGGCCCTGACCAGGCAGCTATATGCCTCATTCCATATATGGCTGCACACCCCTAAACCAGGATAGTTGTGAAATTGAGGGGCTGGGCCAGGCTGAAGGCTGACCTCTGCATTCCTTGAACCTATGGGCTGCACTCTGCTCAGAACTGGCCTTTCAATCACTTGCAGCAGGCCTCAGCCAGACCCTCACTCTGTCACTGCACTGACAGGCACTCTGTGTTCCCACTGTGGGGCGGGGAAAGGGAGAGACAAGAGCGGCCAGTACTTGATAGGCGTGGAGGGCCTGGAGGCTGGGTTGGGCAGGGCTGTGGAGGGCGCTGGAGACACTGAGTCGGTAGTGCAGAACCTCCAGCTGAGACAACACACAAAAAGAGAAGCCAAAAGAGGCAGGAGGGTGGAGGACAAGACCAGGTGGGGAAGGGGAGACATGGGACAGGAAGGCAGGGAGGGGGGTAAGTGGGGAGAAAGAGAAAACAGTGAGAAGGACCCAGATGGAGAAAGGAGAAAACACAAAAAACAAAAAACAAAAACAAAAACAAAAGCATGTCAGTGACAATCCAAACAATCACAGCCCCAGCAGCCCGGGGCCAGTAAAGCACCATCCCTCTTGGTGGCCCAAACCCAGGACTAAAAGCACAGGCAAACCTGCTGCCAGGCCCATGTCCTGCGCCCTCCTTGGCCTTGTAGGCTGAGATACAAATGGACCCTCAAAATCACTGGGGAAGACCCTCCGTGTTGCTGGGGCCGACGGCCTCTTCAGCTCTGAGGCTGACCCAGTTCTCTCATCCAAGGTGCTTTTCCTGTCATCTCTGAGACCACACCATGTGTACCTGCCCCCACAGTCCAGGAACCTGGCTGGGACATACTAAAGGCCATCAAGGCACAGAAGGCCTCAAGGCTCAGGAAAGAAATTTTTGAGGTGCCAGTTTCAGAAGGACTCTGTCCTAAAAAGAAAAATGAGTAGTTGGCCCTCTGCATCCACACGTTTGATCAACCAAACCACAACATGGTGATGGGGGTGTGTCTGTACCGAACACGTAGAGATAATCTTTCTTTTTTTCCTTTTCATTCATTCATTCATTCATTCAGTACTGGGGATTGAACCCAGGGTCTCCCATGTGCTAGGCAAGTGCTCTACCACTGAGCTACAGCCCTGGCCCCAGTCTTTCTTGTCAGTTTCCTTAATAATACTAGACAACTATTTACATGATATTTATACTGGATTAGGTATTATAAATGATCCAGAAATAACCTAGTATATATGGGAGGATATGCACAGGTTACATGCAAATGCTGTGTTGTTTTATACAAAGGACTTGCGGATCTGTAGATTTTGGTATCCATGAGGGAGCTTGAATAAGTCCTCCCAAAATACTGAGGGATGACTGTAAGTAACTGGCTTTTCCTTGGTTGTCTTGAGAAGAAATCTATCAAACCAGTATGTACTGTATATGATGTGATCAATTCTTATTTGTCCAAAATATAATCAATATCTCTTCCATGAATTGTTCTCTCAGAACTGAGGACAGGCACAGGTTGCCCAAATAGGCTCCCAAGGGCAGCACAGACTCAGCCCACCAGGCCCACCCACTGCCACCCTCTCCCCCCCAACCCCACCTTCTGGAAATGGTTAAAGTTGTGCTCATCAGTTATAATTCTGGGAAGACAGTCTTTCTTAACTCACTAGGACTCTCCGCCTTCCAAAAGCACAGGGCTCCCAAGGGAAGGAGCCCCCAAGAATCTGGCTGCAGCCACATACCCAGAGTCAGCAGGACTGAGGCTGGGACAGGTCTGGAAAGCAGGGGTAACAGCAGAGCTGGCAAGCTGCCTGACCCACCCCAGAACTCCCTACCCTACCTCCCTGCAGCATTGTTGCTCTTCAGCCAAGCACAGCCTAGAGGCACCTAGCACATGTCTGACCAAGCAGCATGCCCACAGGGCTCCACACAGGTCAGAATGCACTTGCCAGGTGCTGAGGTGACTCGCAGGGAGATAGGAGCACAGCAGGATGGCAAAGGCTCCTCACAGCCCTCCTCTGGACCAGACCCCAGGCTCAGGGAGGAACCAAGGAGCAATGTCCCGGTGGAGTCCCTGTCCCTTCCCGTGGGAACACAAGGCTGGCACCATGACCACTTCCACCACTTGGAAATCAAGGCTAGGCAGGCTAGTGGCAAGGATATGTGTAAGGTGGGAACAGTACAAGCCTCAATAAATAAGAGACCTTGGACTGCAGTAGTTTTCCTCAGTGCCCATCCACTCAGGTTTCTTGGATTTTGTTTTGTTTTCTGCCTCCGTAGGAGGAACCAAAGAGCAGAGCCTCTTGGGTACCCAGTCCTCTCAATGCCAGTCATTCTGGTAGGTCTCATCCCCCTAAGGTCTGACCAAGAAGAAGCAAATGGGGAAGATGCCTCTCCACCAGAGCAGGGACAGCATTTCCCCAGCCTGTGAAGACACAGGTGACCATCTAGAAAGGTCTTTCTAGTTGGCCTTTGCAAAGGGTGTGACTAACATTCATTCATAAGACACCATGGGCAGACAGGAAGACAATGCAGCAAAGCAGCCCCTGCCTCTGCACAGCCAAGACACATGCATGGGGCCAAGCACCTCCAGGGCCCTGCGAACCACGCTGGGGGAAGCCCAACCCCCAGGCCACCATGTACCAGCCAGAAACACGCAGTGAGTCTGGACAGGAAGTAGGCAGGGCACTGCAGGCTCTTGGTGGATTGAGAAGCCAGGGATGGAGAGAGTTTGGGCCTTTCCCCATTTTCCTCCTGTGAGGTGCCAAGGATAAAGCTGTGAAGCACCCTGTGCTTTAAGAGAGGAATGGTGGGAACTCCTCCCCACTGAGAGCATTGGGGTCATAGAACTGGCTGCAGAGACAGCAGCAGAAGCAAGAGCAGAACCATGGCCTCTCCCCAGAATCAGAGTTCAGTTATGGGATACCCTCTTCAATTTTAACTTTTTAATTTTTTTCTCGGTACTGGGATTGAACCAAGGGTCTTTGCACCAAGGTGCATCCTCAGCATTTTTTTTTAGCCTGATCTCACTATGTATCCCTGGCTGGCCTTGCACGTATGGCAGTCCTCTTGCTTCAGCCTCCTGGGTGCTGGGATTACAGGTGTATGCCACCATGCCTGGCCTCAACCATAAAACACACACACACACACACACACACACACACACACACACACACACCCTTTCTTTGCCATCTTGCTAAATTGCCCAGGCTGGGCTCCAACTGCCAGCTCAGCCTCTTGGAGTGCTAGAATTACAGGCATGCACCACCACAGGTGGTTCTTTTCTTATTTATTTTGGGACAAGGTCTTGCTAAATTTCTAAGCTGTCCAGGCTGGGCTCAAACTTGCAATCTCCAGCCTCAACCTTCCAGAGTGCTGGGATTACAGGCATGTGCCACCATGCCAGCTACTTCTATACTCTTCATTCTTGAGGAAGCCCTCCAGAATTTTGCCTAGCACTGACATATCAGTCTACAGAATAAACTGATGCACAAAAGCTACAGGCATCAGGCTGTGTTGGTGACACTGCCTGGGGCACTGGACCAGGAGTGTGTGATTCAAGCTGTTTCACAGTGTGTGAATCTAGCTGTGACTCTAAGTGTTCATGGGTCGCTCACTAACTGAACAGAGCCATTTTACCCCGAGGAGCCCAAGGGAGGGCCTGGCCCAGGGACAGAAACACCAAGAAGTTCCAGGGACTCTGCCATGTCCATGCCTATGTAAACAAGTATGCTGCCTAGGGAAGGATGTAGGGGAAAGGCCAAGGAAGAGGAAGGGTAGGGGGAGGAAGAAGAGGGAATGAGGAGCAGGAGAAAGACCAGGGTACATGCAGAAGAGTACAAGGCCCCACCCACCACAGAAATGGCTGCTTGCTGATGCTCTTGAGGAGGTAAGGACAACATGAGCAGACAAAGGATATTCAAGTTCACATTAACAGGCAGATGTCTACCCAGGGCTACCAGCTCTCTTGAGAGCACAAAGATATTGCTGATGACAATGGAGAAACTGGGAAGTGACTCCCAGAGGTATCTGCAGCTTCCTCTATCTCCACAGCAAGAGCACCAGAATCTCTGCTGTTCCCCTGCCACAGAGTGAACCTCAGAAGCTGCACAGGAGGAACCCAGAAAGGACACACCAGGCCCCAGGAGCCTACCCTCTGCAGTATGACATCCTCCTACCACAGAACAATACCCACCTTGTGTTAGATATCTGAATGAAGGATGGATGGTGGGCTCTGCTTCCCACCATCCAGGCTATGACAACTAACTTAAAACTGAAGGCAAGAAATAGCAAGTTGACCACCAGAGTCAGAAGCAGGAAACAAGAAAAACAACTGGAAACATACCTTGGCATGAGGGGACTGCATTTTCTGGTACATCTCCAAGGAATAATGGTGAAGCCACATCTCAACAAAAACCTGCAAAAGAGCATTAGCTGATCAAAATGTTTAACGATAGTGCCAAGACTAATTCACAGGGAAGGGAATCTCTCCAACAGGCAGTGGAGGGAAAATAGTATATTTGTATACAAAAGAATGAAGCTAGAATCTTTTCTTGTACCATACAAAAAAATTAGCTGGGCATGGTGCCATATGCCTATAATCCCAGAACTTGGGAGGCTGAGACAGGAGGACTGCCAGGAGTTCGAGGCCAGCATGGGCTACACAGTGAGTTCAAAGGTAGCCTAGATTACATAGTGAGACCCTGTCTCAAAAAAAAAAATGTGCAAATGTCTTGAACAGATATTTCTCCAAAGATATGCAAATGGCCAATTAAGCAGATAAGAGGAGGCTCAACATCACTAACCATCAGGGAAATGCAAATCAAAACAAAGAGATGCCACTTCATGGCTCTTAAAGTAGCCACTACCAAAAAAGTCGAAAATTAACAAGTGATATTGTGGATATGAAGAAACTACAACCCTGTGTCTTCCTGATGGGAATAAAAAGTAGTGCTGAAACTGTCAAAAGTTGTAGGGCGGTACTTCAAAAAAAAATCAAACACACAGATAGGCATTGTGGTGTACACCTGCAATCCCAGCACTCAAGAGGCTGAGGCAGGAGGATTACCGCAAGTTTGAGGTCAATCTGGGCTACATAGTGAGTTCAAGGCCAGCCTGAACTACAGAGCAAGACCCCATCTCAAAACAAAATAAAACAAAATAAAAAAATCAAGCCAGCTTCTGCAATTTAGAGACCATGTCTCAAAATAAAAATGGGCTGGGGACATAGCAAAGGCCTTGGGTTCAACCCCCAGTATTGCAAGGAAAAAAAATTTAAACATGGCAGGCTGAGGCAGGAAGATTGTAAGTTCAAAGCCAACCTGGGCAAATTAGTGGGACCCTGTCTCAAAATAAAATTAAAAGGACTGGGGATGTATCTCAGTGGTAGAATGCCTGTGTAGCATGCACAAGACAGAACAAAAAAACAGAATTACCACGTGATCCAGCAATTTCATTCCTGGGTATATACACCAAAATTCTCAAAACTGGGACTTGAGATATTTATACACTCCTGCCCACAGTAGGCTTATTCCCAAGAGCTAAAAAGTAGAAGCAATCCAGGTGTCTATTGACAGATGAATGGCTAAGCTAGATGTGTATATCCATACGGTAAGATACTATGCAGCCATAAAAAAGAGGGAAGCTGGGCATGGTGATGCACACCTGTAATCCCAGCACTCGGGAGGCTGAGGTAGGAGGATCACTGTGACTTCGAGGCTAACCTGGGCTACACAGTGAATTCAAGGCCAGCCTGGACTACATAACGAGACTCTGTCTCAAGAAACAAACAAAAAGGGCTGGGGATTTGGCTCAGTGGTTAGAGTGTTTGCCTCACAAGCACAAGGCCCTGAGTTCGATCCCAGCACCAAAAAACAAACAAACAAACAAACAAAAATAAGAGGGAAATTATGACACAGGCTACAAAATAGATGAATCTTTTTTTTTTTTTCCTGGTGCTGGGGATCGAACTCGGGTCCTTGTGGTTGCAAGGCAAGCACTTTAACCGCTGAGCTAAATCCCCAGCCCCTAAAATAGATGAATCTTGAGGAACTTATGCTAAACGAAATAAACCAATCACAAAAGACAAAAGCTGCAAAATCCACATAAATACTCTAGCCATGAAGTACCTACAGTGGTCAAATTCTTAGAAACAGAAGGTAGAATAGTGGTTCCAGGGGCCTGGGAAGAGCGGGGGGAAAGGGATACAGTTTAAGGGGTACGGTTTCAGTTTCTAAAGCTAAGAAAGCATTTTGGAGACTAGATGCACAGCAATGTGAATGTACTTAACACTACTGGACAGTACACTTATAAATGGTTAAAATGGTAAAATTTATGTTACACATACTTTACCATAATTAAAATTTTTTATTAAAAAAGCGTATTAGTGCTCTGGTCCAGGAAACAGAATCTTCCAAATCTGTCCAGTTAGCTTGTGTCTCAGTCATCTGCCCACCTCATGGCAAGCACAGCTCAGAGCCCACATTAGCTTGGGCCACCTGCACCACCAGTCTCTTTAACCATTTCAACCTCCTGGTGCTACTGCAAAAATAACCTGGAAGCTTCTAAAAGCATAGCACACTCACACCAGTTACGTTCATACAAGGTAGGAGACCACATCACACCCTCTCTCTGTTTCAGGCAGTCAAGAACAATGCTGTGGCTATGGAATCAGTCCCAGAACCCACACCAGAACCTGCTAATTCTCTCTGGTGCACAGAGGGGCAGGACTGTTTAGGAAGTGAGCCAGCCAAGACCTGAGTGGGAGGTTGGAGCCCAAGAAGGCAGACAAAGGACTCTGCCTGCTCCCATCTGCATCTCCCGAAATAAAGTACAGGGGATCCCCCCCACTGCCCACTAAAGTGGAGGCTTCATACGACCCTCGCCCTTCAGCATCATAAAAATGCTTCTAATCCAGGCATGTTGGCACACACCTATAACCCCAGCACGCAAGAGGCTGAGGCAGGAGAACTGCTATGAGTTCATGGCTAGCTTGGGCTACATAGTGAGTTTAAATCTAGCCTGGAATACAAAGCAAGAATCTTCTCAAAAAGCTTCTGTGGCAGGATTTAATATCCACAAGATAGGGGCTGGGGATTTAGTTCAGTGATTAGAGTGCTTGCCCTGAGTTCGATCCTCGGCACCACAAAAAAAAAAAAAAGAAATATCCACAAGATGGCGGTCACAGGGAAACCTCTCCTACATGAGAGAAGGTCAAAGGGGCATGGTAGGAATGGGGATAGCATTTACATGGACCCACTAGAAATTAAAAGACTGTAATGATTATATCCCCATGAGGAAAAAAAAAATTTCTGTGAACAGAGGGGCCTGAGATGGAAAATAGTCAACGAATATAGGGTAAAGGGCCAACCATGGTGGTGCATACCTATAATCTCAGCTGAGACAGGAGGATCCCAAGTTCAAGTCTAGACTGGACAACTTGGCAAGACCCTGTCTTAAAAAATAAAGTGCTGGGGCTGGGGATTTAGCTCAGTGGTAGAGCGCTTGCCTAGCAAGCACAAGGTCCTGAGTTTGATCCCCAGCACCCAAAAATAAATTAAAAAAAAAAAAGTGCTGGGGATGTAGCTCAGTGGTAGAGCTGCTCACCTAGCAGCAAGTCTGAAGCCTCTGGATTCGATCCCCAGTACTGCCAAAAGGAAAAAAAAAAAAAAAGGCAGGGGGCTGAGAAGGGGGAGATGGGGAGATAGCTCACTGGTAGAGCACTTGCTTAGCGAGTGTGATGCCCTAGGTTCAGTGGTGGGGTGTGTGTGCATAGATGTCTTATCTATTTTTTTACATGTTGCAGCATGAAAATATCAACATTTAGAACCACTCTCAGGCTGATGGGATTTGAGAACCACCCTCAGGTTCCAAGACTCTACTCCACATGCTGGAATGTGGCTGAACAGTTTGGGGTTCTTTTTTAAATTTTTATTTCTATTAACACATTTGCAGGACATAATCATTACATTCATTGTGAGAAATGGTGTATGTACATATCACATTTTAATTCTTTTTACTTCCCTTTTCCCACTTTCCTTCTCTGAACTGTTTGTTTTGAAATGGAGGCAGAGACCAGTCTTACTGACTCACCTGCAGGAGAGTTTCTGACCTCCAGATCTCCTGGGAGGCAGGGTCTGCATTCACAGATGTCTGATGAGAGATATGTCGCTTCAGGAGGCTGGTGTGGTGGAGGCCATAGGAAGCGAAGGGCATGGCTGGAGTCCTGATGGTGACATGGAAAGAGGCCTCAGTTAGGGACGACTGCTGGCCAAGCCAGGGGATGATCTGGACATTAATATAATGATGAGGGTAACCAATCACAACATGTTGAATCATACAATGACCCCCAGGTCCACACTGATGTGTTTGAATGAATAAATAGGGAAAAGTCTTCCTTACTACTTGACAAATGAAGAGAGATGAAATTAAAAAACAACACTTGAGGGGTTGGGGATTTAGCTCAGTGGTACAGCGCTTGCCTTGCAAGTGCAAGGCCCTGAGTTCAATCCCCAGCAGCCCCCCAAAACAAAACAAAACAACCCAAGATTTGGCAACTGCTCTGTTAATTGATTTGGCCAAGAATTAACAGTGGATGCTAACATGATAGGTAATTACATACTCTAAACATATCTTCCCACTAAATCATCAGTATTAATTTAGGCACAAAGTACAAATTTAACTTTATAGTGGAAAAACCTAGCAACCCTTAGTCCAGGGACCAAGCTTCAGTGGGGCAAAGGGATACCATAAGTCTCCTGACTGGGTGTCTGAGAAGGACCTGGTGTCACCACTGCAGTATTCCTGCCCACAGAGCCCAGGGTGGGCCTAGTCATGAGCAGATAAACACCAGAGAGCCCACAGAAGGGAGTATCTACAGCCAGCTTATATACCAAAGGGGTCAAGGCTGGGAAAGACAGAAAGACTGAAGGGCACTAGACAGACCACTGCACACAGTGAGTGAGCTGGTGCTGGACCTCAGCCAGATAACAGATGTGAGTAGGATAGCTGGCAGTGAACCTGAGGATTAGGTGGTAGCCTGGTACCAGTACTAGCCTCCTGGTGTGGACACAAGTACCATGGTTATGGAGGAGAATGTGCTGGTGTTATGGTTTGTGTCTAGATGTTCCTCCAAAGCCTCATGTGGTAAGAGATAGCTGGATCTAGAGTGTGTGGTTACTAAATTAATCCATTGATCGGTTTGGCATGGTTCTGCTGGGATCAAGGATGTGACACTAAGATTAAGGGTAATAGGATTAAGGGTGGGAGTGCTGCCCACCCTAAACAGGTAGCCTGGATAAGATATAAGATACAGGAAGAAGCTGTTTAACTGCTTGCTTGCATTGCTTGCTTGTATTCCTTGCCTACATTCCTTGCATTCCTCACTTACTTTGCTGCCAGTCTGCCATGCCACCCTGCCTTGGACCCAGCTGACTGTGGACAAACTGTGAGCTAATAAACCTTTCTTCCCCTAACTTTGGGTGTTGGGTATTCTGTCCCAGCAACGAGAGAAAAGTAACTAAAACAGCTGGCTTCTAGGAAATGCACTCTGGAATACTGAGAGGTCCTAGGATGGCACAGCTGTAACTTGCTCAAACAGCCTGGTGTTGGGGGGGTACTGTACCAATAAATGGAACAAGAGAGGATAAGAGTCGTGGCAAAGTGTCAACAATTCAGAAGTCTGGGTCAAAAGTCTATGAAAGTTCATTATGTTATACATGGCATCTTTCCTGTAAGTCTGAAGTTATTCCAAAATAAAAAATTAGAACAAGTGAAAAAACCATGCCCCAAAAACCACTTGGCAGCTGGAGTCTGCCATACAGAGGGTGTGAATCCACCGCATCTCCAAGTTCTCTTTCCCAGGTGCAACATCACCACCATGCCAGGGTCACCAGCCACTGTCACCACCTAGCAGCCTCTCCTCCCTCCTGGGCCTGTCTCTCTACTATCTTGAGGGCACCAAACCACGTGTGTGAGTGTAGTTGAAGGCATGGCCTGGTATGCACATGCCAGCAGATGTGGGCTGGACCAGTACCTGTAGATTTCTAGAAAAGGAGCAGGCCAGGGAGGAGAGGGAGGGGGCAGAGGGGCCAGGGCAAGAGGGGTTGCTGGAGAGAGTTGGCCAAGAGACCCTGGGCGATGGCCCACCAAGGCCTTATGGAGCCAGCTAGAGAGCTCCCAATTCACCCCTCAGACTGAGTTGCCAGTGTCAGGCTCAGCCTGTGTGGCCTAGTACAAAGGCTCCTCTCCCCAGGTCCCACCTCAGCCCACACATGACAATCTTTCCACCACCATCCCTTGCCCCACTGCCTCAGTGAATCTTAGATATTGCCAGCAGTGAGGTCTGCTACAAGAAGAACACAAGTCTTGTGCATGTTGTCAATGAAGCCATAGAGACCTGACATCCTCAGTGATGGCCAGAGACCACCAGACACTAAAATACAAGATACCCTTCTGGCCTTGCTAGGATGGTTGGTATTAGGAAATGAGGCATAAGAAAAAATTGGAGAATCTTGAACAAAGGGTGGTATCATTGCTCCCTTGTGTGATGCCCATGACCAGCCAACTCCCTCAGGGAAGGGCCAGGTCTTAATGACCAAGGCAGCCTTACCTGGGAGCTGGAGATGGACTGGCCCCACCAGGACTGGAGGAGAGTGGAGGGGGCACGCTGCCTTCAGTGGGCAGGAACCATGACAGGTATCGGTCTACCAGGATGAAATAGGCACAGTCTGAAGTACGGACATGAAGGGACACGGCCAGTGGCTGGAAAACCAAACTCATCATTAGTGTGGGTTCTGGGAACCACCCCGGCCTCCTCCGAGTGTGAGTAACTGCAGGGACACCCAGGCCAAGCCCCACCCTTTCACAGCAGGAGGTGGTAAAGCAAGCAGCACCCAGAGGCATGTTTTCTGTACCTTCTGAGTGATGAGGCTCAAGGCAAAGAAGAATATGTAATACTCAAATGGATCTGATGACAGGGTCAAGGGGTAAACACAGGTTTGGCGGGCTACCCTCCAATGACATGTGCTAGCCACTCACAGCCTCCCCATCCTGCAAGCTACCAAAGGATACTGAGGGCCAGGTTAAGGCCAAGGCCCCCTGTGGGGGGAAACTGGACCTTGTTGTGGTACAGAGGGCTGTCGGGGAGGATATGCTCCTGGATGGATGCCTTCACAGGACCCTGCGGAGATAAGAAGGGAGGCTTGAGGGCAGTTGCCAGCATGGTACCCCCCAGGCAGTGTGACCCTTTGGGAAGGCTGCTGAGGTAGAGGTGAGCATGGAGAACCTGACTGTGGAGACAGGGCCCTTCCTCTGGCACTTGGATAACAAGCTTTGCTTAGAATTTTTCTTGTCATCCTCACAAAAATCCGAACAGGAAGGATAGCAGTAGAGTGTGCTTTTAAGCACTATCTCCTCTGCCTCTCATACCCACTGAGCAAGTAACTCCTCAATTTGCCCCTGAAAGACTGGAGACTTAGAAGAGAAAAGAAATCAGTCACATCGCCCTGCCTGCTATTCAGCAACAAAACGTGGTGCCTTCTCTACTGGCAGAGTCTGGAGTGATTTTTTGAAAAGCTGCTGCTGGAAGTTCTCATGATGCCTTCTGGGTCATGTGTCCTGCCTTGGGTCACCACCCATCCAAGCCCATTTACTCACTACTTTAAGCCACTTTTTCAGACCTTCAGCCTCAAGCTCCACTCTCACCACCACAGCATACTTACAGGTAAGTAGGAGACAGGAAAGTCAAACTTATAGTCTTCAGCTTGAAGTTTATAAACCAACTTCATCATTGGGCCACTGTAGATAAAATTAAACAAAAACACGGCAAATGAACTGCAGACTTGTCTTGCTCTGATTTCTTCTATATTTAATAAACAGTGATTTGAAAATGAGATCACCACAAGGAAGTATCCAGCCCCTCGAAGGCAGCAAATCTACCTACCCAGGATCTAGAAATTCCATTGCAATGCTGTACTCCACAGGGTTCACACGCCCCTGCAGGCAGCGGAGGTTCCAGCCAACGAGGATGCCATCCAAACTGCCAAAGATGCTCTCTACCAGCCATGGGAAGATGGTGTGCAGCTCCTAAAACAGTGCAGGGATGCTGGGGACAGGCTTGCTTAGGACCAGTGCTCACTCCCACCCCAGCTCCTATTCTGCACCACGCACTGCCCACTTTTCTTTTAAAAGGTCACTCCCTGCTAGAGACCCAGAGGACCACCCCTGTCCCACAGGAATCCTGGTATGGCATTGAAAAGCACTTTTGAGTTCTTCCACTGGGGTTACAAAACAGATCAAGCAGCACCACTTTATATTCGGGCCCGTTAAATAAGCTAGCCTGTGATTTAAAATGTAGTTTAAAAAAAATTTAGCTGGGCATGATGACATACCCGGTAATCCCAGCACTTGGGAGGCTGAGGCAAAGGGGACTGTCACGTTCAAGGCCCAACTGGGATACATAATGAGTTCAAGGTCAGCCTGAACTACATAGTGAGACCCTGTCTCCAAAAAAACAAAACGAAACGAAAAAACCCCAACCAAATAAACAAATAAATACATAAAATAAAACACTGGAAACTTCTGACCTAAAGAGAACAACTGAGGTTGGGGATTTAGCTCACTGGTACAGTGCTTGCCTAGCAAGTACAAGGGCCTGAGTTCAATCCCCAGCACCCAAAACAAATAAATAAATTGAAATAAAAATAAAGAGAACAATTAAAAAAGGTCAACATTGTTCATTCTCAGTCAAGTCCGTGAAACATAACTATGACCTACCGTCACTTGGTAGTAACCTATTATACAGGCCAATTTCCTGGGCTTGACAATTCTAGTTGTAAATTTAATACATGTTTTGAGAGTATCTACCTGAGAGCTTCTCAACTTGGCACTGCTGATATTTTAGACTAGACACTTTTTGTGAGGCATATGATTATCCTGTGTATTAATCCCTGGCCTCCATCCACTAGAGGTATATACAGTTAAGTGCGCATAAGGCACGCCCCAAAGAGTGATGCTGGCAGAGTAGTACCTTTGCTGGAAAATCCTCAATGACTTTCACCAAGTCTTGGCACCGCTGTGCAAAGGGCTTATTTATAGAGTCAGCTTTCAGGCTAGCCTAGGAAACACAGTAAAAAATTGCAAACATATTTGCTCTATAGCTTTCGTAGACATTCTGGCTTGAGTCAAAATGGAAACCCAAGCAATACGTTTGAGTTAGACAATCACTGATATGGTTCCCAACACCTCATGCATCAGGTTCTGCATATGTTAGTGGCACCAAGGATGCTACCAGAAGGGAGCCTCTACCATTTCTAGACTAGTACGTCCCAGGCTTGCTTCTCGGCACTGTCTTCAGGCAGTCCTTAGGCAATCAGAGCACTGAGCATTATCAGAATGAAACAGAGCTCCACCAACCCACAAGCAGGGATTCAGTGCCAGGGTCAGCCCCGCAACCAGCAAAGAACCCCTACCATGTAGAGTACCTCTTGTAGTACACGAGTACTCACTGAGTTTGTACACTTAGATCAGAAACTTCCCACCTCACCAACTATGATTACACCACCATGGTCATCAATGAGAACGCCCGACAAAACAAAGGTTACAGCAGAAGTACTCTTTTCTCTTAATCGGTAAAGTAGGGAGAGAGGAGAGGAGAGGAGAGGTGAGGCTTAAAAAATAAGGTAGCCTGAAATTATACATGGCCTCAGCCAAGTCAACATTAATCATGAAGACAGCAGAGAGACCAGCAAACATTTAGAACAAGAACTGAGGAAATCTACCCAAAGCCATGGGATGTGGAGAAAGCACCCTGACTACATAAAGAGGCTTCTGTGCAAACAGGTTAAGATCAGATGGAAAGACCCCAATTTTAACAAGAGGGCTTTCTCAAGTATCTAACACCTTGTCCATCTCCAAATAAGGGTGGTTATTACAGGGTCTGAGTCAGAGATGGAGACCTGAGCTGTTCAAGCCATGGGTCAGGCCTGTTGACTTTAGTGGTGTATATAAAGGAAAAATGTCTTTCCCAATAAAAAGCATCCCCAGAGAACTAAAATTAGGAAATCTTTATCACCAATACCTGCTTCATACCTAATTTCTCAGCATCATGTCTCCTACTTTACAATGCAATCCCAGCTGCCCTTGGCACAGCAGTTCTCCTCCATTTTTCACTGATAACAGCTATAATTATTAAAATACTTCATATGTGCATAAGGATTTGCAGATCACGAACATTCTAATGTATACCTTTCTTATGCACCTCCCCCACTCTGGGAAGTATGAAAACGGCATTTGAATTAACTCATCTTATAGAAGAGAAAAATAGGCCCTACACTAATTCATGCTTAAATATTCTAGCCCTGAGTCTTGTGTTATTTCTATCCCATGCACCTAAAAAACAACCAATAGAAAGTTCTCCTAATCAGTGGAAAGAACTGTTAAGCCCCTCAACTATGTAACTATTGTCATTCTGACACTTTCAAAGGCAACTGATATTTACCAGTAAGAAGCTGGGCTGTTGTAGGTGAGGGAATGCCATAGTAGCCTTTCCTGAAGAGTCAAAAATGGTCACGTTAGGAAATCACTGTGGAAGAACAAAGATGAAATATTAATGTCTGCCACACAACAAAATATTATGCAGTTGCACAATGCCCAGGAGAACACTTGTATAACTCAACACACATTGCCACTGTCAATTCCATGTTTTACAGAAAATGTCTTTCTCACACAGTCCAGTGGCCAGCTTCAGAGCCAAATTCATGATGGTGTCCTTGGTAATGCTTATGTAGCTTTTGCTACATGACAGGACTGGTTCTGAGGGCTTTACACACATTTCCTCATTTGATCCTCCAGGACAGGCAGAATTCTAAAGATAACCCCCTTCCTATCATCCTTTGGTTATTCAATCAAACAGGATTTTTATAGACCCAACTAAAGTCCCAAGTCAGTAGACCTTAAGATAAAGAGCAATCTCCAGCTGACAGTTCTACAACTCCAAGAAACTGAATTCTGCTCAATAAACTTGGAAGCAGATTCTTCCCTACAGTCTGCAGGCAGACGCAAAGCCACCAACACATTGCTTTTGGGCTTGTAATACCCTAAGCAGAGAGGCAAGCTTGAGCCTGGCTGGACTTCTGACTATACATTTAGGAGATAATAAATGGGTACTGTTTGTTTTTTTCGGTACTGAGGATTGAACCCAGGTCCTTCCCACTGAACTACACCCCTAGTCCTTTTTGAGTCAGGTCTCACTATGTCATGAAATTGCCCAGGCCAGTTTGAACTTTCAATCCTCCTGCCACCCTAAACGGGTGCTAATTTATGCTGCTAAATTTGTTAAACACAAATAGAAAACACATCATCACAACCCTACAAGGTCAGTACAGATGAGGAAGCAGGCATAATGGGGCTAGCTCACTTACCCTACCCAGCAATAAACAGCAGAGCCAAGATTCAAATAAATAAATCGCCTCACAAATCTCTCATAAACAGGTAGGTAAAGCATATTACCTGTGCTTTATGCAATGACAGGAGAAAAACCAAGAGAACCTTTGAACAGGTCATCGGAAAGTTAGAAACAGCTCTCCAGATTGCTACATCTCTGCACAACCTGGTCAGAAACAAAAAATACCCAGAGCTGGACCGAGCAGAGAGGAAGCTTGCAGAGTCCTATTGATGGGGTAGTGACGGTCTTCCTGGCACAGCTCTGTCTAGCACATTGAAGTGGCGACTGGCAGTGTACGTGGAAGGAAAGAAGCTGGGCATAAGGATGTTCTGTAGGCAGCTTGGAGGAGATACAAATGTTTGCCATTTCAGAAGAACACCTCCCAAATTTTAAAAATTCTTAACTTTGGCTGTCAATTTCAGTGTTAAGAAACATTTAAAATACCTCAGTCCTGACCTAGAACTTGGTCAACAGAACACCACACAAATCCAAAATTATCAAAGTAGCATAAAACTTCAGACTGTTTAAGGGCAATGCGTTAGAGGTGAAGTGAAAGCATCTCTTTGCTCAGAGGAAGTTTCATAGCCAGCAGCTGAAAGAATGAGGGCTAGACCAGTCAAACGCAGGTCTCTCCCTGAAGAGGGCAATGACTCCAGCTGCTCTTTGTTTCCTAACCCTGTTTCGGCCACACTCTCATCATGCCCCTCTGCACGCGAACACAGAGGGTTCGCTCCATCCCGCCCCTTCAACACCCACTTTCTTTAGCAGCTGCTTCGGACCCTATATGGATTTCTTCTGATAGCACTAGTCCTCAGTCAACGCCAGCCAGGCCACCCGTATCGCCCCACTGCCGAGACCTTCTGGCCGCTGAGAAGCAGCAGCATGGGCCCATGTGTTGCTTACAAAACTCCTACGGAGTAAAGCATCGAGAATCCCCTATTAAAGAGGAACTGAGGCGTAGAGAAATCGAGAGACACACTGCAGGAAAGGCACAAGTCGGGGCCCGCTTGTTGAGCCTAAGGTTCACCTATAACCCAAAGCTCTCCTTCTCTCAACTCGTCGGGCGAATGTTAACCGAGCTCATACCCAGACGCGGTGTGCAGGCTGTGCGAAAAGGTGTCACAGGTCAGCGGGAGGGGGGTATGAGGGTGGTACAAGGACTCAGACGGAGCCCTCTCCTCCCCCCACCTCACCGACCCAGCCTGGGTCGAGTGGCCGGTGCCCGGCCCGAATCCCTGGGCTCGCGGAGAAAGGCAGATGGCTTCGGCCGGGGCACGAGGAAATCGCAGGGGCGCGGAGCCGCCCCGTGCGTGGCTTCAGCCACTCACCCGTGGAACCTTTCGCACCTCTGCCCTAGGACTGGAAGCCGCCATTCAGCCGCCTGGAGTTGAACTGTCGTCATCAAGCTGCGCGCAACGCCACGCCCCCTGACCCGGCGGGAAAATCGCCCCTACCTCCAGTATCCGCTACTTCGACAGACGCATGCGCAGAGCGAAAGCCCGCCCGGGGTGGAGGCAGGGGGCGCTGAATGCGCGTGCGCAGAGGGGGCATCTGCGCAGTTTTGGCCCTAATTTAACGCCTATTAGCCACAGCAAGGAATGGTGAGCTTGAACAGAAGCCATTAGGTTCCGCCAGGCGCACTTCCTTAGTGTGGAACCTGCACAGTACTGTACATTGAATGTCCTTCATTTATTGAGCGCCCACTATGTGCCAATCTCTTCCCTATGTGTTGCTACCTAAGCAAGCATGACAATCCAGTCTAGTAGGGAAGGATCGCCAAGGAACGGACCTCTGTGCTCTCTTAGGGCATCCCCCACTCCTGACACTGCCTGACACCTAGTAGGCGCTCAATACATATAACTGTAAAGATCGAAATACCGGGAGGCCCTGTAGGAAGAGGGACGCGCAGTAGAGGGCGCTGCAGGGGCGGGGAAAGGGGCCGGGCGCGCGCGCTATCCGGCTGACAGTTCCGATGGCTGCGGCTGGCGGCGGGCTGGAGGCCGCGACCCTGCAGAAGCTCGCGCTGCGGCGGAAGAAGGTGCTGAGCGCCGAGGAGATGGAGCTGTACGAGCTGGCGCAGGCAGCGGGCGTCGCCATCGACCCCGACGTGTTCAAGTGAGCGGGTGCGGGTGGGGGCCTCGAGCTCGTCCGACCCGCAGATACCTCTGTGCTCCGGGCCCCTCCTGGCCCCGGCCGGCTGGTCTAGAGACCCGCCTGCCCCGAGCGCACGCTTCTTTGTCAGGGTCTTTCCGATGGTGGCTCGGCGGGTCTGTCCTTGCTGGAGCAGACCTTGTCGCACCATGGGCGGGCTCACTGAGCACGGTATTTGTTCTCACCAGGATCCTGGTGGACCTGCTGAATCTGAACGTGGCCCCCCTCGCCGTCTTCCAGATGCTCAAGTCTATGTGCGCCGGGCAGAGGCTGGCAAGCGATCCCCAGGACCCTGCATCTGTGTCTCTGCCCTCGTCCAGCGTGCCCGAGACTCGAGGTCAGAGCTGAGCCCCATGCTCCCAGCTCCTTGTGGCGGGGGTGGCTGGGCACAGCGTCAGCTCGGGTCCAAGACTGTCTTCCCAAGACTTACAGGCTCAGGTTCCAGGCACCCTTGGGAGTACATTTGCAGATCAGCGAGTCTCAGTGGGGAGTTGGAGTGGTCTAAGCAGGCTAGGGTTCGACTGCCCCAGCTTCTTCCTACCTCTTCACTCATTCCTTCATTTGCAAGCACAGAAAAAAAGATGGCTTTGATTCCTGTCCTCTTGGCATTCATGGCTCCAGGGAAGTGATTAGAGAATAATGCAGGCACCCCTTACCTGTGTCCCACCTGTGCCCAGGTTCTGGCAAGCTGGGCCGACCTCGGAGATGTTGGTGAGGAGAGTAATGTCATGGTAGAGCCTCTCGTGCCTGCTCCAACTTTTCCACCCTGTGTGTTGCTTCTGCCCAGGGTGGCTATCTGGAACCTTCTGAAATGTAGCAGGACCTCCCAGGCAAATGGAAAGAGGACCCGGGCTGGATCCCTGCCTGGAAACACTCACACCCACACAGGCATCCTGAGGAGGGGCAGAGGGCAAGCCAGGCCCCTGTGGGGACGAGTGCCAGGGCCCTGGGAACCTTCATGTCCTGGCCAAAAAGCTCCTGGGCAATGGCATCTAGGCCTCCTCACTGACCCCGCTCTGTCTGCTGTCTTTGTGTCTCTTTCTCTGACCTCCAGAGGCCTCCTTTCTCTCTGCCAGGAACAGTAGCCCCCCTGCAAGGTCCTCCTTTTCCTCAGTCCTGCGGCCTGCAGCCTCTCCAGTTCTGCTCCACAGCCCAGCTGCCATGCACTCGCCTCTCTCTCCAGGGCCCCCTGCTTCCCTCCGGTTCTCTTGCTGCCTGTTCTCTCCTTTCACAGGTTGCGTTTATTGGCTTATCTCTGGGGGGTGTGCTCTCTTGTTTCCATGCAAACTGCAGTTGCCCCACAAAACCAGAGCAGCTTTGAGCTGCAAAAGCAGGATTATGTGGGCCACATTTGCCATGCTTTCTGGCTTGGTTTATTAAGGACAATATTTCTACAACATGCAGTCAGGCATAATGTCAAGGGGGGACCAACACTTCTGTGTTCCACAGGATAACTCTAGTGGGCCAGATTTGCATGCTATAAAGGACCTCACCCTAGGAAGAGGACAGCAAGCTGAGGCTAGGGAACAGGCAGCTTGGGGTGTTGTTGGGAACATAGCCTCAGTTGTGAGAAGCACCTCAGCCTCTTAGGAGCTGTTCCCTGTCTGGATGGTAGGTCTGGAGGATGGGATGGCTGCCATGCTTCCTCCCAACCCTCTTGGCAGCACATAAGTATAATATGTGCTTGTTTCATAAGTCACACTTGCAAACCCTTTTCTGCTTCATTCCTGGACTGTGGGACCTTCCATGTGTCACCAAGTGTGGTGAGGCTGGGGGCTCAGGACTGGGGTCTGTGAGACCCCGGGAATGCTCTAGTTGCTCCTCTTCCATGCCCTCCCCACTCTGCCCACCTCGGGGCAGTGTCCAAGAGGGGAGGGTGGCCTACAGGCTGAGATGAGAAATTACCAGGTGAGTTTTCAAAGGGACGGAGAAACTGAGAACAGGGTTCCCTCGCTCTAGAGGATGTTGGTACTCACTCAGTGACCTTAGCTGCTGGGCTCAGCCCTTGGCACCAAAGACACAGAGGGACCATGAGATGGAGATGACTTGGGTCTAGTGAGAGGTGGCTAGATAAACTGACAGTGGTGGAGATGGGAGGAGGTTGTAGACTGCCCAGTCACAGGACGCTTCAGCATCACCAGAGCAGCAAGGGTTAAGCAGGGTAGGGGCAAGTGGGGCCAGGGGCAGGGTGCCTGCGGCCGTCTGCGTCCCTGCCAGATGGTGTAGGTAGAGCGGGTGCTGAGTAAGGCCAGGCAGAGATGTAGGGTAGCAGTGTGTATTGTGTCCAGGCCACTGGCAGGAAGGGGAGGGAGAAAGTAGAGAGTCAGGAGGTATATGGAAGCAAGGCATTGAAGCTCAGGCATGGAGGGCTTAGGAAGATCGGGGACTGGGTGTGAATGAATGGAGCCTCCAAGGGAAGTGAGGAGGAAGACTCAAGCATGAGGACATGAATGGCCCCACAGGGTTGTTGGCTGTCAGGGGCTCAGTCCTACATTCATAGCTGAGGCCCTGGTCCTGGGAGGACACCTACGTTCTGGGGAGATGTCCAGTGATGGGGAAGTGGGGAGTGGGGCAGAGGTAGGCCTATATACTCTCCTAGTGTGCTTCAGTTGAGAAGCCACCAGATAAGGTACAGAAAGATCTCTGAGGTATCTGCCATAGCATCTATCCACACAGGCCACCCCATAAATGACAGAATCTAGGGTGGAAACAATAAGGAGAATGGTCAGAGTGATGGTGATGTGGGAGTGTGATCAAGTTCAGGACCACTGGAGTTGCTGACCATACATTTCCCACAGGACTCAAGAATGAAGTTGCTCCAGGCCATAGGCCTGTGCCTTATTTAGGCTCGAGTCTGTAAACTACAGCAAGCACAATGGGGCCATCTAGGTGGCCTGCAGGGACTTATGCCCAGTGGAGAGGAGGAAAGCAGAAAACCTCAGAAGCACAGAGGAGTGATATTAGTCACAGTGAGGGTCTACAGTCATTGAGAAAAATTAAATTCATTTAGTTGCTGATTAGGTTTAGGTTTTGAAGATGTCCCTCCAGACATGTAAGGTGAAGTTAGGTGAATAAAACATACGCCATGCAGCTGTGCTATCCAAGTGAGGGAGCCGTGAGCTATGTATGAGCTATGTAGTTGAGGGACATTGCATGTGGACTTTGGACATTGAAATACACACTGGACATTGAAGAACTGGAACAAAAATGAATCATGCTGAAATGATAAGATAGTCACCCCTCAATATTTGTGAGGGTTTAATTCTAGGACACCTCCCCACCAGTAGCAAAGTCTACAAGGGTTGAGTTCCTTATATCAAATGATATAGTGTTTGCGTATAACTTATACACATCCTCCCTTACACATTTTAAAATGTAAATCATCTAATACAATATTAAAGTGATTTTTAGGTTATTTTTCTTTATAGTACTGAGGATAGAACCCAGGGCTTATACATGCTAGGCAGGTGCTCTACCGCTAAGCCACACCTCCAGCCTGTATTGATTTTTCTTAGAAATGGAATCTCATTATGTTGCTCAGGTTGACCCTGAACTCTTGAGCTCAAGTGATTCTCCTGCCTCAGCCTCCTGAGTAGTTTGGACAATAGGTGTAGACCACTGCACCTGGCTCTCTTGTATAAGTGCTACAATGCTTACAATATTTCATGTAAGTGCCATGTAAGTGTTTTCATATTGTTTAAGGAATGATGACAAGAAAAACAATCTGTATATTCAGTACAGGTGTGATTTTTTGAGATGCTTTCTCATCCATAGTTAGTTGAACCTGTAGACATGGAACTCACACACACAGAGGGCCGGCTATATATTGGGTTCTTAGGTTAATCAGACTACATGATTGAAGTAATTTCCCATTTCTTTTTTTTTTTTTTTTTTTTTGCTGCTGGGAATCATCCTATTTCTTTTTTTTTTCTATTTCTTTTTAATGTGGCTACTAGAAAATTTTAAATTAAGGGGTTGAGGATTCAGCTGAGTGGTAGAGTGCATGTCTAGCAAGCACAAAGCCCTGAATTCAATACCCAACACCTCCCCCCAAATTTTAAATTATATATGTGGTTTGAATCCTATTCCTGTGGAAGTGCTGTCCAGCATGCCCATGATGGCATTTTCTCATCAAGGTCAGTGAGGTTGATTGTGTATATTTTGTGTGCAAATACACACGTGTGTACATGCATGTACAGGGAAAGGGTCACTGGGCACAGCCACATGAAACAACACCTTCCTGGGAAGTGTAGGCTGAGTTGGCGCACTCGTGTGTGTATCCATCCTGCATATTTGTCTTTGCCACTAGGCCTGCGTGTGTTCTGGAGACACTAGCCACTGTCACGTGTGTGACCAGAGGGCAGCAGTACTAACTGGTGGCAACACACATCTTCTGGGTCTGCCCTGGCTGCCCACCCTTCCTGGCCACCAGACACAGCTCCCAGCCTTGGTGGTTAGCTATGTGCTTTGCTTGAGGAGCTGATTAGCCCCCACCAGGGCAGTTTGCCTGTGTGTGGGAAGGTTTTGGGGTGGCTTGCTGTGCTCCTGCCATCCAGTGTGAGGCAAACCTAATGCTACCTCACCCTCCCTGCAGCTTGCCCCTGGAGAAGAATCTGTTGTGTTTTTCTACAGGGTCCATAATTCTCAACCTATCCTTGTCCTTTTCTCTGTTTTTATCCTAACACTAATGCCTGCTGGCCCATGTTGCCAAGAAATGGTGGTGCCACCATAAAAGAAGAAAGCCAACCCACTAGGATCAACAGGAATGTATGACAGGAGGACACACTGGGGATTTGTTTTTTTTTTTTGTTTTCGTTTTTGTTTAGACAGGGTCTGTTATGTAACCCAGGCTAGCCTTGGAACTCCTGGGCTCAAGGGATCCTCCTGTCTCAGTCTCTTGAGACTATAGGAGATAGGACTATAGGTGTATGCCACCACACCTGGCTACACCAGGGTTTTTTACAAATCCTCACTCCCCACCAGCTTTGCCTCACCAGCCAGCTGAGTTCACAGGAGATTGTAAGTTGAGGCTCCTCCAGAGGCCCCTCCAGAGGTAAATAGCACAGTGGCTCCTCCCTGGCTTCTTGGATTTCCCAAATCACGACAGGTGGCTAACAGGCTGGTACATTTTAGGGTTTTGCTCCTTCATGGGATCATAAAATACTGAGGGATCACCAGCTGGTTTCAAGGTGAAGAACACTCATTTTTTAAGAGAATAAGCCAGGATGCTCTGCATATTCATTGATGCTTGTTTGTCTTTGGTGTGTCTTGGGACCAGGCCTGGGTGTATCAGTTGCCACAACTCTCCTTCCCGTCTGACCTTAGCCCAACCACAAGGGAGCCGGGCTTGCCAAAATTGGTCTTGCCATCTTGAGGTGCAGCTTCAGCCTCCCCATCAAGTCACTGCAGACCATTGTCCTTGAACCTAGAACCACTTTTTTTTTTTTGAGACAGGGTCTCGCTATGCAGTTCAGGCTGGCCTTGAACTCACAGCAGTCCTCCTACCTCAGCCTCCTGAGTGCTAGTTACAGGCGTGTACCACCACGCCCAACTTATAGAACTGCACTCTTGACTCCTTGTCCATGTATAACAATAAGGAGGCCTGAAGTGACAGTGTCACAGGGGAAACATGTGATTCCTGGAAGTTTTCAGTAATCATACAGAGCTAGATAAATGGGTCTGCTTTTGTTATGAGACTTTTTTTTCAAGTGTTGGGGATGATACCCAGGGCCTCACACATGCAAGACAAGCACTCTTCCCCTGAGCTACATTCCCAGCCTTAGACTGTTTTCTTAATGTCTTCTATGGCTCAGGTATGTTGGTCTATGTTGGGTTTATCAGCCCTGCCAATTTTTAAATTTGTTTTTGCAGTACTAGGGATTGAACACCAGGCCTTCACACTGAACTACATCCTCGGCCCTTTTTTGATTTTTTGAGAAAGGGTCTCACTAATTTGCTAGGCTGGACTAGAATTGTGATCCTCCTGCCTCAGCTTCCTAGAGTGCTAGGATTATAGGCATGCACCACCATGCCTGGCAGCCCTCTCAGAGTTAATGATGAGAGCATCATTTGCTCTTTTCTACTACTCTGTCCTTCAGTTTCCAGAAGGATCTAGTCAGTGCCCTGAGTAGGAGGAAAAGAAACCCAGGTGTATGGCAGGCTGAAGCAAAGCTGGCTTTAGAGTCAGGTCCACTTCTGAGAACTACCCTGCCACTTGCTGGGGGTAAGCCAGACATGATCCACACCTGAACCTTATTTCTTTCTCCATTAAGAATCACCCCTCACTGGGGATTTAGCTCAGTGGTTAGAGTGCTTGCCTTGGAAGCACAAGGCCCTGAGTTCGATCCCCGGCACAAAAAAAAAAAAAAAAAGAATTGCCCCTCACTGAGCACATGGGCACCTGAGCACCAGGGCTGGGTCGCTGCTGTGGACAGCAGGTATGCTGACCTGGCCCAGCCTGCAGAGGGACTGTAGCCTCTGAAGGGGACACTAGCATGTTGAGGGAGATAATGCAGAGTGGCAGGGCATGTCCACCCACTGGAGATGGGACACATACCCACTGGTCACTGGGGACCAGAATTATGGCTGTTTGTACCAAAGGAAATATGTGTTGAATTTTGTTTTGTGGTACTCATGAGTCCCTGGCAGCCTGAGTGGGCCCAATGTCACCCCACCACATGCTCCTATCCGCCCTGCTCCTCAACTATGGCAGACCATTACCATGCATTTACTGAATCTATCATATATAATATGATGTGAAGCCCAGGTAGGTGAAGCAAGGGATTTTCCCCCCTTTCTGGGGATTGAATCCAAAGTCTTTGTACTGAGCTATATTCCCAGGCATTTTTTTGTTTTTTGGGCATTTTTTGTGGTGCCCAGGATCAAACTCAGGGCTTTGTGCTTGCTAGGCAAGCACTCTAACCGCTGCGCTAAATCCCCAGCCGCTCCAGCCCTTTTTTGAGACAGTCTCGCTGAATTACCCAGACTGGCCTTGAACATGTAATCCTCCTGCCTCAGCCTAAGTAGTGGGATTATGGATGTGTGTCACCACACCTGGTGAAGCAGGGGAAAATCGAAAGTGGGGACAAGCTGCTAGCATTCTGAACATGGCACCATGTTGATTCTCCCCACCCCAACTGGCAGTAAAGATCCGAGAAACTCTCTCAGAAATCCTCCTGAAGGCCATCCTATCCCTACAAGAATTTGGGGAGTTTTTCAGTCAGGAATGGAGAACATAGAAAGTAAGTCGGAAGAGGGCCTAGGGGAGCCAGGATTGCCAGTGTCTCAGATACAGGTGCCTCTGTCCACTTGCTGGATGTGACAAATGATGAAATGGAAATGACCTCTCAGACCCTATAACACATTTTTGCATCTTTGTGTCAAGAACTTACAATTGCTTTTGCAGGCCATTTGACTGACATTGAAGAGATCACCTAGACATGTCCCAGCAAGAGGGTCAGCATATATTTATATGAAGATCAGGGAATTTGGCTGGTCAAGGAACTTGGCTTTGGTGAAGGCTAGTTTCTAAGTGTTTAGCAGCATATCTGATCTTTCAGTATTTGAGGCAACAACCTAAGTAAGTCGGTCAGTGCCTGAGAATGTTCAAGGTCTGCAGGAGGAAACTTTACAACTTCCCAGGTCTCAGACAACTCAAGACACCATTTCTTAGAACAATTAAAAACCAGGCTGGGGGGCTTGGAGAACCCTGTACCATGGGTCAAGGAGGGACGCAGACCCTGGTGAGAGCCTTCAGGGCAGACCATGCCAGGCCAGACAGGGGCCTGTGGCTGTCCGTGTGGAAGGGACTGAGCCCATAGGCAAGGCTGCTCCTGGACATGTTGTTGCTACAGGGTCCTCGTCTTAACAGGTGCTGTCGACACCCTTGACTGTGCCCAAGTGTGGTAACCAAGTGTGGATCTTTCTGGGTAGCTTCACAAAAAAGCTAAGAGTAAGCAAAGTACAGATGAAGTAATATATGAACCAGTGGGTTTAATCAGGGTGAGTAGTAGACAGTTTCAATCACTCAGGCCTCTACTGGAATCCAATCATGGAATTAGTAGCTAAACCCAAGAGCAAGAGGCTTGACCACTGTTTGAAGGGTACTCCAGGAAGTAGGAAAAACATTTTTTTCAAAAAGAGTTCCTAAAATCAGAAAACTGTCTTCAGTCCTTAATGATTGAGTACTTCCTGTCAGAGTCTTATCAAGGCAGAAGTGATAGGTGGTTGAGTGTTAACATGTATTGGAGAGAGAGGCAGTGAGTTCTTCCTGCCATCTGCTGAGGGACAAGCAAGATCACATAAGCTGTCCAGAGCAGTATACCAGCCAGGCTTGCCTTCCCCTCAATGCACCCAGTGTGTGAGTCCTTTCAAAGCATTACTGCTCCAGGCCTGAGACACCTAGAAAGCATCCTGCATGCTTTTAAAGGCTTTCTCTAGAATGTGCTAATTTAGGCAGTTCTAAGCCCTAGGACCCTAGGCTGATGTGGGGTCACCAGCTAACAGCTTAAATAAAAACAGAAATAAATGTTGCTTAAGAATGTAAATGTTGTAGGCGTGTTGCAATAATAGTTTGCCAACGTTCCTAACACTTATGTTGTGTCTTCTCAGGGAGAAACAGAGGTGGCCCAGCTCTTGGCGGAGCACCCACATTGGCCGAACGCAGCAGCCGCGAAGGATCCAGCCAGAGGATGCCCCGCCAGCCCAGTGCCACCAGGCTGCCCAAGGGGGGCGGACCTGGTAAGAGCACCTCTCGGAGCAGCACATAGTATGGAGCAGAGACTGCCTTACCAACCTGCTAGGGTGCCACCATTCTCTCAATGTCTGCGTGCCATTTCCTTCTGTTAAGCTTTTCTGAAAGGTTTATGGTCTGCATCATACATTCGCTATCACTTTCTGGATGTATTAAAGCACAAAGATTGTTGGGTGTGGAGGGACATGCCTGTTATTCCAGCTGCTCAGGAGGCTAATGCAGGACTGCAAGTTTGAGGCCAGCCTGGGCAAGTGAGCAAGGCCCTGTCTCAAAAGTAAAAAGAGGTAGGAAGTAAGTAGCTGAGTGGTGGAGCGCTTGCTTAGCATGTGTGAGGCCTTGGGTTCAACCTCCCATTACTGCAAAGAAAGAAAAGCACAAAGGTTTGGAATGAGTTCTGTGCACTGGTCCTTGTTGTTATAGGTAAACCAAGAGACCAAAACCAGTGAATGCCTTCTTGAACCCGGTTTTGGGACCTGAAAGAGTATTTCCACTGCCGGATCTTTTAGAAACAGGTGAAAAAGATTCCCTTGAAGGGTTGGGAATTTAGCTCAGTAGTAGAGTACTTGCCTAGCAAAAACAAGGCCTTGAGTTTGAACTCTAGCACTGCCCACCTTCCTGCCCAAGATTTCCTTGAAGTAAAAAGTGTGGTTTTTCCCTTCTTGGACCGTTCAAAGTGTTGGTGAGCAGGGATGGCAGTGTTAGTAAGCCCGGAGGGGGAAGAGTGTCTTTAAATGACTGTGCATTTGGAGGTGGGTATACTGTGACCTTCTGTGGGTGACAACATCCCTTTCCAGGCTGAAGCAGGAAGATTGCAAGTTCAAGCCCCGGCTGGCAATTTAGTAGCTTAGTGAGACCTTATCAAAATAAATAATTAAGAAAGGGCTGGGAAGCCAGACATGATGGCGCATGCCTGTAATCTCAGCACTCGGGAGGCTGAGGTGGGAGGACAGTGCAGGGAGACCTTGTCTCAAAATAAACATAAAAAAGGCTGGGTATGAAGCTCAGTGTGGGAGCTCTGGACTCAATCCTCAGTACTGGGGGAAAAAAAAAAAAAAAAAGGATGGTGTAACACACAGCAAAGGCCCTGACTTTTATCTCTAGTACCACAAAATAATACCTATACCCCAGGCCTTGACTGACTGACTGATTGAGACAGGGTCTTGCTAAGTCAATAAAAAGCCCAGGCTAGACTTGAACTTGCAATCCTTCTGCCTCAGTCTCCCACAGTTCTAGGATTACAAGCCTGCACCACCACTGACTTTTCACACGTGACCCATTTTAGGGATTTTGCGGACATTCCCTACCCACAGACCTCAAATTTAAACCACTTCTAACCTCTAATATTTTAGTCAGCATGCATAACCAATGGAGAAGCCCCCAAATGGTAAACTCAATGGAAAAAATCTTACTTCTCTTAGAGGTTGCTAAATCTTTATGCTTGGATTTGAAATACTGCCCCGAGGTCCAGTCACTTCAGCAGTGGTTTCTTAAACGTAACAGCAGTGCTGACCCCAAGGCTCACTCCAACAGAGCAGATTGGAAGCTGGATCAGCTTTCCACATAGCTCTGAGGTCCTCTCCACTCCTGTGGGCAGACAGGCAGCACAATAGAGACAAGAATTTATATAGAAATTTTAATCGTAAATAACCTGAAGACAACCATGCTGCAGGGTAGCAGAAGGTAATGGAAGACAGGAATGACTATAACCTGCTCACTCCTACTCAGTATTCTTCCCCTTCTTCGGCCTCTGCTTCCACGGAATCCACGCCCACCTCTTCATAATCTTTCTCCAGCGCTGCCAGGTCCTCCCGGGCCTCGGAGAACTCCCCTTCCTCCATGCCTTCTCCCACATACCAGTGCACAAAGGCCCGCTTGGCGTACATGAGATCGAACTTGTGGTCCAGGCGGGCCCAGGCCTCAGCGATGGCAGTGGTGTTGCTCAGCATGCACACGGCT